>CAKNXH010064374.1:0-93105 GCA_932178445.1 Andricus quercusramuli | reverse complement strand
AAATTTGGTTCACCCTACTCTACATGCCAAAGTTGGGATCACTTGGCCATGTCTTGAGTTCGTCTCGAAGACATCGATGTCTGGCTGCGTCTCAAAACTGAGACGAGTCATAAGACAATGTGATACTTTTATGATTTCAGCATGGTGATTTCAAGTCGGCAGAACTTGTCTCAAGCCGAACCTTTTCGACTCAGAAATAAGACCTCGAATGAGAGTGTTAACAGATGTGAAAAAATTGGTTTTGCGAGTTTTTGGCCTTAATTATGTTTTTTCTGTTTTTTTTTTATGCAAATTGTTGCTAATATATGAAGTACTACTTCATACTGATAGTCAGGTATTGACATAAATCGTTCAAACAATTTATTATTGTTTTTAGCAATATGCTCTTGGAATAGAGTTAATTAAATCAATTGCTTGGAGAATTTATTATTGTTTATAACCTTACCTTAGATAAGTGCTAAAAAGTTGTGGTTTTTCCTGAACTTTTGAACATATTGTCTACTTTTCACTTAGTGAGGTAATGACTAATGCAAGTTAACAAACATTCATATCCCAAATTACGCAATTTGTAATTCAAGGTGAGAAATAGAATAATAATTCGTATATCTATTAAATATTAGCTTATTTTAAGAAGATGAATTCTTGACAAAATACATACGTTTTTAATGAAAGAGTTGATTTTTCAACCAAGAAGATTAATTTCCTACTAGAAAAGACGAATTTTCAACAAACTACAAAAATTTTTAACCAAGTAGTTGAATTTTCAACCAAATAATTGCTTTTTTATAATAAAGCGATCAGTTCTAACCAAAAATATAATGGATGAATTTTCATTTGAGAGAATTATTCTTGAACGAAAAAAAAAACGAATTTTCTACAATTCAATTGAATTTTCAGTAAAAAAATTATTTTTCTAATTTGAAAATGCAAATTTCCAACTAAAATTATGAACCTTAAGAAAAATTAACTTTTAAGAATGTAGTTAAACTTTCAATCAAGGAGTTGAATTTTCAACCTAAAAAGACGTATATTCAACAAAACATGTAATAGTTGATACTTCATAAAAGAAGTCTTAATTTAAAATAAATAACAGTTTATTTTACCAACCAAACAAACGAATTAAAAAAAAACAAATTGTTGAATTTCCAAGCCAAAATGGAAAATTTTTTACAAAACAGTTGACTTATCAACACAACAGTAAAATCTTAACTAACGAGTTGAGTTTTCAACAAAATAGTTAAATTTCAAATTGATAAAATGAATTTTTAACAAAAAAAATTTATTTTTTATCCAAAAAGACAAATTTTCATCAAAACACATACATTTTCTACCAAATAGTTCAATTTTCTGTTGAGTTGTTGAATTCTTAAGCCCAAAATACGAATTTTCTACAAAACAATTGAATTTTCAACAAAAAGCTAATTTTCAATCGACACAGATTAATTGGTAACCAGACACTTGCATTTTTACCCAAAAAAAGATTCAATTTTTACAGAAATAGATGAATTTTCAAACCAAAGGGATGAATGTTCAACAAAATAAGTGAATTTTCAACAAAAACATATTTATAAGTCAAGTAAGAAATAGAATTGCAATTGAATTGATGAATTTTCAGGCCAAAAGACGAATTCTCAACAAAAAAGTTGAACTTTCAACCAAGAAGTGTGACTTTTCAACGTAATTGTTAAATTTTTGAGAAAATAATTCAATTTCATACCAAAAAAGGATAAAAGAATTCATATCCATAAATTCGTTACTAGACTTATCTACTACCAAATAATACCAATACCAAATAATGTTCTGATAACATTTCATGTTCAAAGTACGTCCTTAAACCTTCTCTTGAACATTTTATGTTCCCGGGTAAAAATATTTCGTCTCGATTTTGTCTTGAATGTCTTCAATATGTCTTCAAGACCATAATATCTGGTTCCATCTGACCAGCTAGACATTGGAGATATACATACTTCTCTTGCATTTATTGATTTTTACTGTGGCAAGACAAGACCAGGTAGACTTGTCGTAAGACAAGAAGTGTAAGTCTCGATAAATATAACGAATTGCTCCGAAAGAAAATTATATTATCAATTTGTGACTTTAAAATTTGCCAGTGTCAAAATTAGAGAAGTTTCAGTTTGTAAAGTCCATTATACTCCGACCTCTGTAAACTATGGACCCCACCGGCAGGGCCTTACATTTCCAGGAATCAGATAGCTAGGTGAGGACCAAACAGTTGACATATGCTGAGGATTGAAATTTTACAACCGATAAAACTTCTAATTTTGTAATAAATAATTTTTAAATGAGAAATTCGGAACCCGTCTGTCTCAAAAACTTCAGGCATATGAAATTTTCCATAAAAATATTAATACAGTCATTTTCTAGAAGTATCTAGTGAACTTTTGGAGATAGGAAAGAATGGACAACATTTTCAAATTCGCCATCCAACCAACATGATCATTACAGATAAATAAACTCTTTGTTACATAAAGAATGAATAACATAAACATGCTATAGAATTGGAAGCGGACTAGTGATGACCCTTAAGACATCAAAAACAGCATTCTTCCGTCTCACAAGCTAGGCATACAGGATGACTTGGAATTGTCTTGGATTGGTCTTTACCCAAGACAAAATCCAGGCCAAATATTTTTACTCGGGTTTAAGGAA
This sequence comes from Andricus quercusramuli, assembly GCA_932178445.1. Classification (NCBI taxonomy): domain Eukaryota; kingdom Metazoa; phylum Arthropoda; class Insecta; order Hymenoptera; family Cynipidae; genus Andricus; species Andricus quercusramuli. The sequence goes on along the minus strand of CAKNXH010064374.1, from coordinate 90,435 downwards.
CATTATATAGACTGACTCAGGATGTTTTTAAATCATACTCATTAGGTTCTTCAACGTTTCTGTCCCCTGGGTTATAGAGGTGGGAGTATAATGGACAATAATATTCACAGACAAAAACTTGTGTTATTTTGAACCTGGCAAATGTCACGTGTGAAGCCTAATTCCTAATCCCTAAAGGCCTGAGCCGTAAATTGGCAAATCATTTCCTTTAGGAGAAATTCGGTATATTTATCATGACTCACTTTATCATAACATTCCTTATCTTAAGAAAAGTTTAAATCGATTTGGAAATAACCCTTATTGAGAATTTCACCCATAAATATAAGACATTCATATTTGACTTCTATGTCTCGTCCGTATCCGGGAGCCGGACATAGCCATCTTGAAGTCGAATTCAACTCGAAATATTTTTACTCCGGTATATTTATTACTTATTTCAAATTTTTTGTCATTAATGATGTGACGTCCAGTATTCTTGAATGATCTTCTGACAGACGATATTGTTCCTATCGGTTATTTTCTTTCTATGAATAAAATTATGAATGACAAATATTATTTGGTGCTCGGAATTGGTAACCAATTGATAAATTGTATATGCATATCTTAAATTATTCCCAATACGCTCCAGTATAGTATATAGTATGACTTTTGTGTTCGCTGATTTCAAGATTGTATTAAAAAAAGTGTTTTTGAATAAATCCTCTTCCATCATGACTTGAAATGCTAATCTGACAAAGACAAACAAAATATAATGAAGAATAACCACACTATTAGAAATTTCTTTCGGCATTTTAAGAAGCATATAGTGGGAGTTTTTTGCAGTTACATGTTTCGTCAAATTCCGAAACTGTTCGCAATTGTTAGTAGCGCTAACGGAATCGTCTTTCAGTTACAGGTTTCGTGAAAATCCGAAATTTTGTCGTAATTTGCAGTAAGAGTAACATAAAAATCCAAGGGTAATAGATTTTTTTAAATATAATTTTAAAACATATACATTGTAAATGTATCAAAATTATAATTTACCGGAAAAAATCATTATTATTATTTATTATTATACATCTGTGGACTTTCCGCAGGCAGGCTGCCTGCAACTGCCAGCAAGCGATATATGAAAAGGCCTTTAGTATCATAGGTAAGTAATGCGAAAGGAACAAAGGAACGAAATGATAGATGGAACATAACCTTCCATCTGTCAGAACATCTAGAGAATGCAAAGCATGTACAAAGTAAAAAAGAGAAGAGAATTTATTTGTCTACACGAAAAAGTGATAATCTACATTCCAAAGTTGGGATAACTCTACTGCGACTTAGGCGGAAACGGCGCGACTGCGTCCTTCCTAATAATACCGAAGGGATCCGATTCATACAGAGTATTTTCGTAATTTCACGAATAGGGTGACCAGACGTCCGTTATTTCGGCTTTTTGTCCGTCAGTCCGTCATTCATGTAAAATGTCCGTCATTCATGTAAAATGTCCGTCATTTTTTCCCGGAAAGGGCACTCACGGTGGCGGAAGTTGGCTGACGCAGAAAAACGTCCCGAACCTCGCTCCCCCCACATGTACGTATAGTAGCGTGATGCCCCTTCCAACTGAAATTACCTCCTCTGGTCTCTGGAAAAAGGGCTGTCATTTACATTTTATATCGATTAGCGCCACAGTCATAGTCATCGGGCAAAATTTGTAATATTACGTAAAATTTGCACATTTGCGAAAATTTGATCGTAATCCCGAATTCAGTAACAGATATTTGGAAGCATCCGTTACTTTTGCATCTGAAATGTTTCGTAAATTTCCGAACATTTTTATCCGTGCCTTGAGCAGTTTCCATTAATTTACCGTTAACCATACTTTCTCGTATTGAAAGCAACGGCAATTTATTATAACTCAAGCTGCAAGTGAAAATTGACATTCGACATTCGATGGAAAAAAATGTATGGACTAGGATCCAAAAAACTTTTAAAAAAAATGTAATCGTTCAATATATTTTGCTCGTCGTTCAGATTTTGGAATTCAAACAGGTTTCTTATTGATCGAAAAATTATGGCAAATTTTGTTCTACAGTTTTTGCCAGTGAACAGTTATATTCTTCCTTCGCATCTAGTTCCTGAAAGTATATATAAAGAATCAGGTTTCTGGTGTACTGCTCTCTTAAACTGAACCAGTGAAATTGTCATTGGTTGAATCAGTATTTTGAATTATCACTGGTGAACCAGTGATTTTTCCACTTTGACTGGATGAACCAGTAAGTGATTCAACTAAAATAGTGTTACTGATTCTACCAGTGACGCCAAATGATAGATTGAACCAGTGATATAGCGCTCCACGCCGGCAAGACATGCACCTCCAGTCCTCTGGTACGCGCGCGTCGTCGGTCAGGTCTTGACATTTCTCGAGTGAAAACGAACCTTATTGTGTACTGGTGTTTGTTTTATTAATATTTGGCGCCTGGCTGCAATGAGCAGGGGATATAATATCTTTCACTTGACAGTGGGAAGGCCCCTGGCCACTTTTTTTTTACTTTGAGCCATGCGATACATTGACATAATGACGGGCCTTCCTACAATTAGGCGCAACATATTATGTATATCTCAGTATATTGCAGCCTGCAATTCATTTATTGTTGCGAGAGTAAAGCGCGGTTTCTAAAAAATATTTTTGCAACTGCTACCACAAAAGTGATTAATGATAAGTTACATACCCAAACAGATGACAGACAGACAAGGCGTACGACCAGATGACTATCGGTACTGAGAAATCAGTGAACCTCATTGATTAAACCAGTTCCGGAACTGCACTGAATGAACCAGTGAATTCTCACTGATTGTCAGTGACACACTTCTGGCTGTTTCAACCTGTGAGATTTCACTGGTTCATTTTGAGAGAGTAGTAAATATTGTGAATAATTCCACAATAGTATATTATACGCCAAGGGGACACGCAAACTCGCTTACGGTTCGAGCTAGTTGCTCGCCTACGACTCATACTGAAAACACACACATGTCAATAAAGTCCCACGCCCCCCCCCCCCCATTATTCGTACAATATTTTATAAAATAAATGCACAAATATGGCCTACTGTGGAGCCGATCTTAGGCGTCGCTTTTTAAAGTTATGGGGATGTAGTGGCCATGTTTGTATATCGATGCCGTCAAATGTTATTACGTCATAGATATATACTGACCATTATATACCAATAAGCTAAAAGGGGGGGACTTTCCGTACCCACTACGAGCCTGGAAAACGGCTGTATTCATTCATGTGTGACATGCAATTTTATCACGTACTGCAGAACAACCTTTTTTTGTTTATTTTATCACCAAAAGTGAAAATACCGCTGAGAAGTACTATGAATGTATTCACTATGGGTGTATTCATTTGTGCTCATTTTATGAGAATTTTGCTTCCTCATAGACATCAAATAAATTTGTTTCCTCATAGAGGGAAGTTGTCCATAGAGGAAGATGAGACAACGTTTCTCTCATATAGACAGAATACATACATTTTTTTGAAACTTTGTACGTCAGTATTGGTGGATCATAAAAGGTTCCAAAATCGGTCGATGAATGCGTCTTGTAGATGCGAACAAATACACTTCAGATAATTTCGTTTGATTTTGAATATCAAAAAAGTTGTTCTCCTATTTATACTATATAAACAAATAGACTATATGTAGTCTTGTTTTATTTTTATTATCGAGAAAGTTTTTCTCATATGAACAGAATGAACCATTTTTTTAAAGTCCATAAATCGGTACTGGTAAGTCATAAAAGTTCGATAATTGGTTGACTGATACGTCTCGAAGATGCGAACAATTACACTAGATATTGTATTGCTGTATTTTGAATATCAAAATTTTTTTTTATATGTACCAAGTGAAATAATTTTTTTTTTTCAAATCTCTGAACTAAATAAATTTACATCCTAATTACCGATCTAGCTCAAAATCCTATAAGACCTGGTTATCAATCGAGGCTACAATTCCTTCAAATTTCATGATCGTAGGTCTTTCCCTTTTCAAAATATAGTGAATAGAGAGAAGTTACACACCCGAAAATTTGAAAAAAATTGTATTTTCAAGCTTCTGTGATCGAATTATATTAACCCATCAACGGCGGAATTTTTTCTCTATCGCGGATTTTCAACTCCTTTTCGATGTTTCAGCTATATTTCTTAAAGTAACTTAAACTGATAAGCTTATTCACTAATATAAGTAATTACTCAAATAACTGATAATTTAACTAAATAATTGAACTTAACAGATTTAACTAAATTAAACGAGATAAAAAACGTGGTACCATACGGTACCGCTAGCCGTTCGTGGGTTAAAAATTGTCAAAAAGTTCGATTTAAAAATGTAGGTCATTACAAGCCTTCCTCCACGAGAAAACAATATCACAAGCGATCAAAAAAGACTTGACTCATTACACCAGTCATCACAGGCTGTCAGCTGTTTTTAAATTTTGTCACCTTCCGAGTAAAAATATTTGGTCTTGTTTTGTCTAGAATGTCTTTAATATGTCTTCAAGACCATAATATCTGTTCCGTCTCACCAACGAGACATTGGAGATAAACAATATACAGACTTCTCTTGCATGTATGGCTGTAGTTGTGCCAAGTCAAGACCAGGTAGACTTGTCTAAATACAAGAAGTTTAAGTCTTGATAAATATACCGAATTGCTCTTGAGGAAAATTATATTGCCTTTTGTGGCTTCAACATTTGCCTGGGTCAAAATTACAAAAGTTTTTGTTTGTAAATTTTATTGTCCATTATACTCCAACCTCTATAAACTATGGACCCCACCGGTAGGGTCTGTCATTTCCAGGAATTACAAAGCTAGGTTATGAGCAAACAGGTGACATCTGATGAGGATTAAAATTTCACAACTGATCAAACTTGAGATTCTGTAATAACTTAGTTTTAAATAAGAAATCCAGAACCGATCTGTCTCAACAACTGCAGGCATATAAAATTTTCCATAAAAAGATTAAAACTATAATTTTCTAGAAGTATCTAGCGAACTGTTGCAGATGAGAAAGAATTGACAATAATTTTAGATTTGCCATCTGGAAAACATAATTATATTGCAGATAAATAAACTTGTTAATACATGAAAAATGAATACCATGAAGATAAACGATAAGAACATTCTATAAAGTTTAAAGCGGATTACTGTCTACCTTTAGAGGCCTTGGCCTCAAGATATGAATTTTTGTCTTCAAGTTAAAAAAAATAGTCTGGTTCCGTCTCACGAGCTAGACATACCTAATGACTTGAAATTGTCTTCCATTAGTGTTTACCAAAGACAAAATCAACACCAAATATTTTCACCTAGGCTGTTTCATCAATTCAGGAAATTTTCTTTATTTGTCAGCTGTTTGCGATTTACAGAGTAAATTTTTATTTACAGTTGCAATTCACATAACTTTGTGAGGTCGAATCAATTTTAAATCAGATTGCCATTCATGCTCATTCACAGATATTCTGACTTTTCATTTTTAATTTCAAAAAACTGTAGAAAGGACATATATCTTAGAGGGATGGTTAAACCATCGTAAAGCTTGTCAAAATTTTTTCAAATCTTTCTTAGTTACAAACTTTTTTTGGTTCAGTTTTGACGAAATAATATTTCATTAAAAAATTGTATGCATACTGACCCGGGTAAAAAAATATGGTCTTGATTTTGTCTTGAATATCTTCAATATGTCTTCAGGACCATGATGTCTGGTTCCGTCTCACCAGCTAGACATTGGAGATAAACAGACTTTGCTTGCATATATGACTGTTGACTGAGCCAAGACAAGACCAGGTTGACTTGTTTCAAGACAAGAAGTGTAAGTCCTGATAAATATAACGAATTGCTCTTAATGAAAATTATATTGCCAGTTTGTGGCTTTAAAATTTGCCAGGGTCAAAAGTAAAGAAGTTTTAGTTCGAAAATGTAATTGACCATTATACTCCGACCTCTGTAAACTATGGTACCCACCGGCAGGGCCTGCCATTTACAGGAATCAGGTAGCTAGGTGAAGACCAAGCAGTTGACATCTGCTGAAGATTAAAATTTTACAACCGATAAAACTTGTAATTTTGTGATAAATAATTTTTGAATAAGAAATTCGGAACCTGTCTGTCTCAACAGCTGCAGGCATATACAATTTTTCATGAAAAGATTAAAACTGTAATTTTCTAGAAGTATCTAGTGAATTTCGAAGATAGGAAAAAATGGACAACATTTTTAGATTCGCCATCCAAACAACATAACTATTGCAGATAAATGAAATTATTAACACATGAACAATAAATACCATGAAGATAAATAATATGAACATTGTATCAAGTTTAATGCGGATTAGTGATTACCCTTAAGACATCAAAAACAAGTATGGTTCCGTCTCATGAGCTAGACATACAGAATGACTTGGGATTGTCTTGGATTGGTCTTTACCCAAGACAAAATCAAGACCAAATATTTTTACCCGGGAACGTATCCAAAATTGCCCCTCCCCCATGCCATATTCCCGTATCTCATTAACCGAGTAGTATAGCGGTTTATGGTTTGAACATACAATGATGTCCTTTCTGATGATGAACCCCCCCAAACAAGTAGGGTAGAACCGGGACGGCAAGCATGTTAGTCGCAGATACCCTGTTCAACGCGGACAGATTGAAAGACCAAATCTGTCGAAGAAGATGCTTGTATCTGCTTCGGAGAGACTTCTCCACTGATGTTACGTCCTGAATGCGGCTTCGAGGTACGCCAAGGTATGTGTAGGTCTCTCCAGTATTAAGATGTCTAATAACACTTATATCCACAAGCTCAGGGTCCTTGGGAACGCCAGTAATCTTTCCTTTCTTCAGATGAATTTTGGCACACTTGTCCAAACCAAAGTCCATCCCAATCTCTCCTGTGCAGTTCTTGACGATATTTATAGCAGATTGAAGTTTGCTTATACCAGAGGCATACATCTTCAGGTCATCCATATAAAATACATGAGTTACCTTATGCTCGCGCTGACTAGTTCCGCCACAGAGGTATCCCGGAGAATTTCGAAGCGCGAGAGATAGAGGCAGAAGTGTGATGCAAAAAAGCAAAGAACTCATGGTATCACCTTGAAAGACAGCCGTCTGGAAGGTGACGTTGTTCGCTGTCAGACGATAACTTCTAGATGAGAGGGTTAATATAGTTTTCCAAAGAGGCACCAATCTCTCTATGCATCTCAATATGTGTGGATGTACCTTCAAGCTTTCTAGCAGACAGATGATAACTCTATGAGAGGTTGAATCGAAAGCTTTCCGGTAGTCAATCCAGGCCATTGACAGGACGCGCTGATGGGCTGTAGCATCTTGCCAGACGCACCTGTCTTCCGCGAAAAGCTCCTCGACAAGATGATGTACGGCATCTTCTACAGAAATGTGGAGGATCAGTCGATGTCGTATGAGCTAACGTATGCTTTCCTTAAATCATCCGGATTAAATCTGGGCACGGAAGGTTTCATTTTGGCATGTCAAGACGGTGTCATTTCCACTCTAGCACACCGTCGCCACATTTTGAGCCAAGATATTCCCGATGATAGCTGCAGATTGTATCAATTGTCGGAAATGAGAAGTGCCGTATATACTGGAACTTCATATTCTCGACAATTGTTTCTAGTGCGCACTCGAGGCCTGACATAGTTCTCCTTGACTTCAAGAAACGAACCATATTCGTTATCGAATTTTCGGCACCAGCTGACAAAAACGTCACATCCAAGAAGAAAGAAAAGAAAAAGAGGTATAAAGATCTTATAAGGGAGTTGCGACGGTTATACCCGGAATATTATGTTGAGCTAATCGTCTTAATCATCGGCGCTCTTGAAGGTGCCGAAGTTTCACTGGTTGATAGCCTGAAAAGCATCCCTGTGTGTCAACAAAATGCTAAGACACTTGCGGGGAAAATGCAGGAGGCGGTCGTCCTTGGGTCGCTCCGTGTCCTCAGGGTGCACAAGAGTTTTGCCAGATCATCTTATTGAATTCATCGCTGACTGTCACCGCCTACCTCATCGTCGTGAGACGTGGTTACAGCTGGAATTTTACCGCAATTTCGCTGGGAGAGGGTGCAATTTTTCAGACTAGCACCCGCTTCCGGCGAAATCCTGCGGTTGTCCTTATGACAAACTTTTAACTCTCTCTCTCTCTCTCTATATATATATATATATTCGGTTTCGGTTTCGATTCCCTTGGAATAGAACCGAAGGGCTTATGACAAAGCCACCGAACGCGTCCTTGGGTTGCGGATAGAGGGTCCCCGTACCAAGGGTTTCTGCTGAATATGGATACAATAATTAATAAGCAGTCGCGGACAATTGTCCAGGGATGGTCCCGAAGGAATAACCCCTAAGCGAAGGTGTGCGAACCGTGCCGAAAGCTGCATGGCACCTGGGTGAGGTGTCTTTAACGGTGACTCTGGGATATCGGGCGATGTCTCAGAGTAATAGCCTTATCCTTGCACGCGGGGCTCTACAAGGATGGACGAACCCTTTCCCTAGCTGCTCGTGGGAACAACAATGAAACCAAAAAACCACCAAAATGTTGTAGATGCGGTTCAAAACGATCGAACGCGCAGAGCAGCCGACAATGGATCGGCAAACAATGCCGATCATCCTAGAGTTCGGGGTGCTGAAAATAATTTAGATGGAAACACAACGACGAACCGGCGAAACGCCCACATTGAGTGGACGGATGAACTTAAGAATGATGTGTTAGACTGCTACGATGCCAGTATTATCCCTGTTCGTGGAGACTTTATGGCGCGTATGCATACTCTGTGGTGCCAGAAACACCCAGAGCTTCAACACGTTTCGCATCAGTCTTTGCGAAATCAAGCCGACTACCTCCGCAAAAATGGATATGTACGCGGAGCGCTTCCTCAACCGCTGCTTGAACAAGCTGCAGACGAAGATGAAACGACATTAAGACCAACCGCAGAAAGTAGGCACCTTCTTGAAGATGATGGCAATTTCAGTACAAGGAGGAACATCAACATGCAGGTTCCTCTTAAGCCCCAAGATCTGGCTGAAATGGATGCCTCCCTTTGTGGAGATATCTCGCAAGAGTCCGACCTCTGGACCATCAATTGCTCAGTTTATGGTGCTGCGAGAGCTTTGGCTGATTCAAATCGAAGGCTCAAACCGACGATGGATCAAAAGACAAGAAGACGCTTGCATCAACTGAACAAGAAAATTGGATGGGCAAGACAGAATGCGTCCCGTGTTCAATGTGTGATTGACTACATAACATCTGGAAGACCGTTCACGGAAAGGGTTCGAAAGTTCGCCCAAGAACTAAGGACCTTGAATCACACACTAAACAAGTCAAAGCTGCTGACAATCAAGCAGCATATTGTTGACAAAATAAGGCTGTTATCTGACGCAAGGAGGAGGATACAGAAGAGGGAGAGATGGATCAGAGAGAATCAACAGTTTCTCGCTGACCCATCGCGCCTCTTCAGTGATCCCCCTGTTTTTGTAAAAAATCCACCCAAGCCCAAGGAGGTAGAGACTTTTTGGAGAGAGGTGTACAAGATCCCGAAAACACTAGAGTTGAAGGAAGATACTGACAATATCATTCGCTTCAAGGAGTTTTGCGACAGCCTCATAAAATCTGAGGAGGAGTGCCCATCAGTCACTGCCGAAGAGGTGAAAAAAGCACTTAGAGGCACGAAGAACTTTTCCGGTGCTGGACCAGATTGTATCAAGAACTTTTGGTGGAAGACGTTTACTTCTACACACCAACATTTGGCCCGCATATTCACCTCATATTTAAAGTCGGAGATGCCCATTCCGCAGTGGCTAGTGTTAGGACGCACTATACTCCTACCGAAAAAAGGCGACTTGTCCAAACCAGAGAATTACAGGCCAATAACTTGTTTGAACACACTGTATAAGATTTTTACAGCTATCCTAAACAACAGGATTGTTCGACGAATTGAGCCTGTATGGCGAGAGATGTACGAACAACGTGGCTCGAAAAAAGGTGTAGCAGGCTGTCGAGAGAACCTGCTGATTGACAGGTGTGTCTGTAAAGACGCTACAGTCCATCAGCGCGTCCTGTCAATGGCCTGGATTGACTACCGGAAAGCTTTTGATTCAACCTCTCATAGACTTATCATCTGTCTGTTGGAAAGCTTGAAGGTACATCCACACATAGTGAGATGCATAGAGAGATTGATGCCTCTTTGGAAAACTAGATTTACCATCTCATCTAGGAATTATCGTCTGACGACGAACAACGTCACATTCCAGAGGGGCGTCTTTCAAGGGGATAGTATGAGCCCTTTGCTTTTTTGCATCACACTTTTGCCTCTATCTCTTGCACTACGAAATTCTCCTGGATACCTCTGTGGCGACACTAATCAGCGTGAGCATAAGGTTACTCATGTATTTTATATGGATGACCTGAAGATCTATGCCGCTGGTAAAAGCAAACTTCAAACTGCTATAAATATCGTCAAGAACTACACAGGAGAGATTGGGATGGACTTTGGTTTGGACAAGTGTGCCAAAATTCATTTGAAGAAAGGAAAGATCACTGGCGTTCCCAAGGACCCTGAGCTTGTAGATATAAGTGTTATTAGACATCTTAACACTGGAGAGACCTATACATACCTGGGCGTGCCTCAAAGCCGCATTCAGGACGTGACATCAGTGAAGGAGTCTCTCCGAAGCAGATACAAGCATCTTCTTAGACAGATTTGGTCTTCCAATCTGTCGGCGTTGAACAAGGTATCTGCGACTAACATGCTTGCCGTCCCGGTTCTACTCTACTCGTTTGGGGTGGTTCAATGGACGAAGAACGAGCTTAAGGCCCTTGATGTCAACACGCGGAAGATCATGCATATGCATAAAAGCTTGCATATCAATTCGTCAGTTCCACGATTATACATTTCACGCCGTCAAGGCGGACGCGGACTTCTGAATCTCCAATGTCTTCATAACCGAATTGTTTTAAGTACAGCTTGCATAGTTGCGAATGGCAGAGATCCTCTCCTAAAGATGGTCAGAAACCACGAGATGATTGGCGAAGGAGCGTTCCTTTACAAAGCCGCGGAGCAAGCTGCCGAGGCCCTTGGCCTGAATTTCAACATCAGAAGTGAGGAAAGTGCATTACTCCATCTAGATGCTTCACGTCTAAAAGCCGAAGTAAAGAAAGCAGAGGTTAGAAATTTTCACCAAGAGCTACTCGACAAGCATATGCACGGAAACTTTCACAGAAATGTAGAAAAACAGTCCTTGTCAAAGGAGCAAACTTTTGCTTTCCTCAAATCATCAGGGCTCAATTCAGGTACAGAGGGTTTCATTTTCGCATGCCAGGACGGTGCAATCTCCACCTTAGCATACCGCGCTAGCATTTTATGTCAAGAAATTCCCAGTGATAGGTGCAGAGCGTGTCATGCACACGCTGAGTACCTAGAACACATACTATCGGGGTGTCCGACCCACGCAGGAACAACGTATATCTATAGACATAATGCGGCCCTAAGAGTACTTTATTATCACCTTCGTCGCTCTTACGGTGTTGGACGCGACCCCGCCCTGCCGAACGCTCCAAGGGATATAGAGTCAATTGTCCGAAACGAGAAGTGCCAGATGTTCTGGAACTACGATTTTCGGGCAGCAGTCTCCGTTGCGCACTCGAGGCCTGACATTGTTCTCCAAGACTTCGAGAAACGAACGATATTCGTGATCGAATTCTCGGCTCCGTCCGAATACAACATCAGTGCGAGGAGAAAGAAAAAGAGGAGAGGTATCAAGACATTAAAAGAGAGCTGCAACGACTGTACCCAAAATATTCGGTACGAGTAATTGTCCTTGTGATAGGTGCTCTCGGAGGTGCTAAATTATCACTGGTTCGTAACCTTAAAGCCATACCCGCGTGCCAAAAATATGCCAAGGCACTTGCGAGATGGATGCAGAAAGCTGTCATCCTTGGGTCGCTTCGTGTCCCCAAGACACACGAGGGTTTCGCCGGCCTGTCCTTGTGATTTCGACGTGCCCTGTGACCACCCATCTCACGGATGTGAGACGTGGCCATAGGTGTATTTTACCGCGGTTCTACTGGGGGCTATTGACATTTTCTTTTTAGATGGCAGTTGCTCTTAGTGTTACCCTGCGGTGGTTATTTAACTTTTTTTTAAATTATATATGTATATGCATATATGTATGTATGTATGTATGTATGTATGTTTGTATGTATGTATGTATATGTATACCAGGAAAAATATACAATTGGACGGTTAGGTGCAATAACGGTGTTCTTGCATTTTCTGAAGTGTCTTGTTTTTTATTTGTTTTTACATGAAGTTATGAACAAAACATTTGAAAAATTAGTGAGTCCTAAAAATGCAAGGATGCCGTTATTTCACCCTACTATTCAATTTTAGAATTTGAGAAAAATTCGACCCAAGTAAATATTATTCCTATAATATAATTTATTTATGAAAATGATTTTCTATAAATTGTATATATTCGCATGAATCGTTGCTCAAAACTACAAATTTGATTTGGAATTCTGGATAAAATAAAAATAAATGACAGATGATAGCACACTTATGCAATTAATTCCTTAACAATTATATACGCTCATATCATTATTTTCTAAGGAATTTATGTTTCGGTAGAGTATTATAGTTTCGAATTATTTGTATATTATATTAATCGTATGCCATAGTTTCACTCGGGTAGCTAGATATTTATTAACATATTTATTTTGCGTTGAATATTCATGATTTATTTAGACGTGGGAAGGAAAGTTTCACCAAGTGAACTACTTAAATGCATGTTTTGGTTGAATGATCATATTTAGCGATTTTATTCTTGTTACATTTAATGAATTTCAGTTCTTTTTTAGGCTTGGCTCTTTATTCGAGTCGTGTGCAAGGGACGTAATGAAAATCTTTTCTTATTTTGTTTATCTCGAGTCTGATATAAAACATAGCTGAATTTACTTTCATTCGCAGGACCACAATAGTTTAAACTTTTCATTTCACATTCGATTTTTAGAAATGCTATGAGAGAATAATTTTTTTCCTTGTGTGACGCAACCTAATTAGAAGATGAGTTCTGTTTCAGCTCATGAAGAACGAAATGAATCGAAAAGAAAGTCTACGCATTCTCCGTTGGACATAAACATACACGGAAAAAATAAGTTGTCGAAACTTTACTTGACTAGTCAAACATTCTAGGATAGGCCACTTTTTGTTTAAAATCTCGTATAATTTTGATTAAAGAATCGCAGACTTCATTGAAAAAGTGGAAAAAGTCATTGAATTATTGGAACACAATCTAGGAACATCAGTTTTCGAATTTGTATCCAGCAGATTTTGATAAAGTTCTAGACAAGCATTCAATTTTTCATAAAAAGTCCTCTATATTCCAAAAGATTTGAAATACAATATCTCTAGCTCAGAAACAAATAACTGATTTATAAGTTGTCGAAGAATTCGTTGACTGTCTTCTACATATCTATATATGCACAATGTACAGTCACATTTGATGCTTGTGTTAACACGTAGTGACGCTCAGGTGAAGTGATGTATGTATAAGTCTGAATGGAGTCGCGCTCACCGGCAATGAACAAATGAGCGCGGATTTAAATTTGGCTCTTCACTGGGATTTCTGCAAAATATTCAATCTGTTAAGTTAGCCGTGGGGTCTAGTTGCTAGGAATAAGTTGCGTTCGATGCGTCATAGACATAGGTGTTAGGTAGTTCGAATCCCGCCGCAAATGTTTTTTCGATTTTTCATAGGTTCATGTGTATCTATAAAAATAGATATAACTTAAGCGTAAGTCTATGTGAATAACAATATAGTAAATATGACCGCGAAATATATATTTTTTTAACTTGGCTACACTGTATTCTAAAAACTTGTTAGGAGTCATCGAAAGTTTCATTGACTGGCTTCGAAGCATTAGTGTATCAGTGTTTCAAGAACTCTATTCCACTGGTCTTCACATTTTCATTGAAATTATTTTGTACTTTCGACAACTCATTTTACTTCTTAAACATGTATCAATCAAGTTTCTAAAGACGATTCTTCCAATTTCTGACATACGTTTAGCCCTATCCTAGAGTGGTTGACTCAGTCATTCAAAATTTCAACAACTAATTTTTTCCGTGTAGCTCATTCTTCAAGTATTCAAATTTAAATTTCTGTTTTATTTTCGTCGAAAGTATTCTATTTATATTTGTGATACTTTTTTCACTTTTCAGTTTAAAAAAATGTTCAGTCTCTTTTTGTAAATTTCTAATTTTTTATTCTAAAATTTCTTTCCAATTCTATATACTTTTCGCTTAGCATTTTCATCAGCATGGAAAATCCTTTCACTTTATAAAATAAATCACATTGTTTTGGATGAGCCTGTGGCCTCACAACATATCATCTTGAAACTATCTTATTCGGTTGCCTAGCATAGGATTCTCAACACGTACCAGCAAATCCCTAGGCACGTCGACCTCGCATTTGCTGGACTGCTCTAGTAATACGCGATGACTGATCACAGTAGATAATTAATTCTAAGCGTACTCGTCAAATGTTTGGTGATGCTTTCATTCTATCCAATAAATGGAGCGATTAAACTCAGGTAGAAAATATTGCTAAATATGTTTGCGTCCACAATAAAAAGGCTTATTCGGCCAGTATATAGTTATTAAAAAAAATATGAATCCAGATAAATGCCTTACAATCTGAAAAAATGGAACCTTTTGCTTCACTTTCTTTCAATGAAATGATTCGGTTAGAATAATTACTAATTTTCTTGAATAGATCAGTCACTAGATTTCCAAACAATTGTTTCTAATCGATTACTTTACTGCTAGGGCTTTATTGTAGGCCCAGGTCGGAACCCTTATGCTTTCAGCCAAGAATCCGTCCGCCCAGTTTTGGTCCAATATTCTGATAGAGAGTCAGATAACAAATGAGATTTCTCATGACAGATGAAGTTACATATGGTTGTTATATTTCTATACAACTTTAGGTACATGTTTAGATAACAGGTTAAACTTCAGATAATAGATTAACCTTACAACATTCTACGGAATAAACAGCAAGAAATATATGAAAAATTTTGAAGCATAAAGTATTACATAGAATTTCAAGAATATTATTATTATTTGAATGGAAAAAAATAAGAAAATCGGCTTTGACTAATTTTGCCAGTATTGTACGGTATGTGACCAAGTTTGTTATTCTATTGGCACCTCTTAAAAATTAAATGCAGTTTTGATTCTTATAGTTCAATGGAAATATTGATAGGACATGGCGAGTACCAAAAAGAAGAAAAGTCTATTCTGTGCTGAATCACAACCACCTGGTATCCATGAACCACGCTGTAATGCTTCGCAGCTACAAGACAGTCAGCCATTAGTACTTGTCCAGCGTCAGCTCTCCTGCACACGAATTCAATTTGTTTATTTATCAATTAATTTTCAAATAGGAACATGAAAATTTTGTATTTATTATGAGAGATCTGCCAATAAAAAACTTTCTGAGACCCTTCTTTTTGGTTTTGTAGGCAAAAACCTCTTATAGTGGTTCTGGTGTCCATCTATCTTTCAGTTCATTCTAAACAAAAATATATATGCTACGACCCAAAGAATTTGTATAGAGTAATATTTCATTAGTATCATTCGCAGAATAGTAACGAGACCTCTGGGAAACATCTGCATCACAACACAAAATTGGAAATGGTACAAATGAAGGCTACTGGAGGGATGATTGGGAGATAGAGAGGGAGGGGAGGGGTGGGGGTAGTTAATTCAGATAGAAATATAATTGTAGTAAGAATATATTTGACAGCTCCTGGAATTAATTCATCTAAAATTGAATCAATATTAGAAAATAGGGTAATTTTTAGAGATCCATTAAATCAATTATATTTCATTTTTAGAGTGTCTCCCTGTAAGCTAAAGTAAATGAAGATATCGCTTTTTATCGGAATACCAGAAAAGTTACGGAACAAATAACATTATTTATATAACCAATCCCGAGTGACTAAGCCGGGTGCACAGATGACTACCGTGGTATAAATATTATAAGGGACTATACGTTTGCCTCCTTAGATTTATGAAAGCGGATCTGCTCTTCGAGCTGAAACTCATTCGAATTCAGTTCCGCTGTTGCTTCTATTCCGGAAGACAGCTCAGCCATTCCTGAGAAAAAATTGCTGGAAAGGTACCTAAAGGGGTGACATAAGTCAGATCTTGATAACCTCAAAGAAGCTAATCAAGCAAATTAAATTAATGTATGATTTCCAGGATGGCTAACACGATAGGAGAAATTTATGAGAAAGTCTGAAAGAAGGGATCTGACATTTCAGATTTCAAGAAACCCTATTTGTTGTTAACATGCGACAATTCTTACCGTAGTAAGCTGCAACATAAGAGTCGGGATGCATGTTTAAGTAGTTGTTTCCAGGAGGCAATAATTCGTACGTGAGAAAAGATGTCAAATCACTTAGCTTGAATTTAGAAATCTCCCTGCACCAGACCAATCGTGAGCTTGAGGTAGTTTTCTCAATTTAACTCTCTCTTGGGCAAGAGCTAGTAAATAAAATAAAATTCCTCTACCTTTCACATTTTGATTTTATGACTGAATGACAATTTAGACCAAACACAACCAAGAATTTTCAGTTTCAACAAGACTTTGGATCCATGAAATATTTTGTATTGAAATCAAATAGAAATAGTTTTATAAAAAAGCTTTGCATCAGAATAGTTTCAAATATCTCTTGTTTGGAAATTCATGAGCTTGTCTGCCTCTGAAAAAATAGGGGTTTTTAAACTAAAAACAATCTAGAAGTGGTACAAATCTCATAAGAAGATATTGAAAACCTGTTTTTGATTGGCTTAATGATAGATTATCATCTAATTATTAGACCAAAGTCAAAGATTTTATTTTTGAGACAACACGAAGAAAATTGTATCTAAATTTACTGGACTTTCGATGTTAAAAAATGAAGGTATTTGTTGCAGGAGACACGACAAAAGTAACGGATTTTTCAAGTCAATATACCTTCCCAAGATGTACTGTTTACTATACAATTTCTGTAAGTGTTCTGTGAAACGTAACTAGAGCCGACTTGATATTTACGGCGTGCATATACATGGAACAAATCTTGAAGCAAAAAGGAAAATTATCATGATATACACGGTTTCAATCTCGGGTGACCTAGTGGAACGATGGAACGGTCTTCGCAAACAACGACAGATGACACAAAAAGTGAAGTGAATGATATAGAGTTCATGCATTGATAAATTATTTTACGTGCAATGCTTATTAACCAGTCGCGGCACGAATTGGAGTTTCTAAGCCTGAGAGGTGAGTTCTGTTTGTTATAGATGTGAAGTGGGCTCGTATAAGTTGCTCGTCAAACCCCTTTGTTTTGGAATATGGCAGTGATTTATATCAAAGTTACTCGAATATTTTCAAATGATCTGTGTGGGCTTACTTCGGAAGCCTGATCTGAACTGAATAAAGTTATGAAGTTTATAACAAGTATTTTCGTTTGATTACCTTGAGGTTCCGTGAGTGACAGCTGTCGTGTATTACGAAGAGTAGTCAAATTTAAATGCAAACCTAACCCCGTGCGAGAGCGACACACGACCGCGTGGTCTGCGTGGCTTCACATTTTACTGTTGTGTTTGATTTTCTTTTCAGTTATTAGTCATGGATTTCTCTAAAATTGTATACAACAATCTATCCAGGTGCTAGATAGCGCCTAGTTTTCTGCTATTTAGACTCTTCAGTTAGAGGTCAGTTAATAAATCTTATAACTTAATAAATTGTCTATAGTATATGATAAACAAATAGTAAATACACTGGAACTTGGAATTAAGTACAGTTTTGGGAATAGGTTGCAGTGGCCTTAAACTTAAATCCGGACCGTTCAAACGTGAACAGGCGTGGCCGCATGAATGATTTTTGTTGGATTTGGACGCGTGACGCAACCTGATGCAGCCAACGCGCTGAGAGTGCGGTGCACATGCTGTTTATCACGCTTGATTGAGCACCGCCTCCCTTTTAATCCCGCAGCTTCTCTCATCACGAAACCTTTGCAGTATTAATTCTCGTATCGACATGAATCTGGACTGATGACTGGTGGACTGATAATTAGTGTTGAAAACTGTAGGCCAAACTACGCGGAAAAAATTCAATGGCAACAATTATTTAAATTAACAACAATTATTATAAAAGAACATTCGCAGAAAATTTGCAAGCACCGAGAATTGAACGCTAACCGCCTCAGTTTAAATGACAAACCGCGCGCGCTACCACTAGACTAGCGAATATCACAATTCACTTCCAACTACAAAAGAGGCTAACTTATTTGCCAGAAATACTATAAACAATTTAACATTATAATATACAATAACAATATAATATATAATAATATAACATAACAATATAAAGTTCCGAATGGCTGAATTTTTCGATTTTCTCCAAACTCTGTACACTTATTCATTTTGACACGCTTATTACTGATAAGATAGCGAACATTTGCGAAAAGGCAATTTTCATAGTGAAAACATGTGAAAACCATAAAAATCATGCTTTTTTTCGTTTAATTGGGCCAATACGCAAAATTTCGGGATGGGGTCAACTTTGCACGTAGCAACTTTGCACGTAGCAACTTTGCACGTGCCCATATGTGCACGTCTAAATTTCGACGTGCACAGTTGTCCAAGTACCATCTGTGCACGTGCACAGTTGTCCAAATGACAACTATGCACGTCGATATTGAGACGTGCACAGATGGACTCCTGTGCACTTTAACGTGCACAGATGTCACTTTCCTGACTGTGCACGTGCACAGATGGACTCCTGTGCACTTTAACGTGCACAGATGTCACTTTCCTGACTGTGCACGTGCACAGTTGTCACTTGCCCAACTATGCACGTGCACAGATGTCACTTGCCCAACTGAGCACGTTTATGTCCTTACGTAAGGGTTTATACGAGGGTGATCCTTTGTATCTACGTCTAATAAATTTTCAACAGTTAAAATTATTCAATCATGGTGGAATGGAGCGTATTAACTTTCTTAAAGTTAGTTTAAAAATATTTCAAATATTATTTTGATGAAATTATTCCTTTCAAATTATTGAAGATATGTGAAAATCTCTTTTCGTTCGACCCCCTTAAAAACGCCCCATTGCATGCACGTGAAGCAGGCATAATGTGGCCACTTCCAGCCCAGTGACGTTCGGACAAGCGCACTCCGCCGCCGGGCTGCCATGAAACTTTACGCCCGCTACATGAAACTTTACGCCCGCTATATAAAACTTTAGGCCCGCTACACATACAAATACAGTACAGTGTGTGTCAAGGGCGTACGGCTATTTTGACTCGTCAAAATAGCCTTCTTTACGCCCTCGATACACAATGTACTATTTTGAATTTACTTTTCAATAGTTTCATCTTATTAAGCTTCTTTGAGTCTTCCAGTGAGTATAGAGACATCTGATGTCCTTTAAACGTCCTAATGACCACAAACTACCGTGCCTACTTGGTAGGTATTTATTTTTTTCTAGTTACTTATCTGTCTTTGATTTGACCAAATCGTTTATTTCTTTTATGCCTTTTTTTATGATTTCACAAAAAATAAACTGGAAAAGAAATTTTTTTAAATATTTTTAATGAGTGTTTTACTGTTGTTTATGTGGCGATGTATAATGACGGGGGACACATTTTTCTTGGTCATTGGTTAGAGAAATCTCAAGGTTTATTTATTTGGGTGGTTCACATGTTTTTCTTCAAATTTTCTTGGTCTCGCCCGCCAGATTTATTCAAACACATAAAAGTAAGCACGTATTCTTCTCATTTTAAAATCAATTGATTTTTAGAGGTTGTTCAAAGCCCATTGATGTTCACGTGTATTTCCTCTGGAAAAAGGCCTTTTTGAAAATTTGCGATAGAATCGTTAATATTTAATTATCTTGCTGCACCTGGCACGATTTTTCTGAAAATTTTCTGCTAAATACTTCATGAGTGGAAAAATGAAGTATTATGTCCCGCAAGAAAAAAAATTCCCTTCCTCAAGCATGGTTCAAAAATAGTGCAAAATTTTTCGAAGTTCGACGGATTCCAGAGTTTAACTTGCATAAAAACAACTATAAAACCTTACAAATTCTCTCTATTTATCATACCTCATAAATTAGCTTAGTTTTAAGTGCTTTTTCGTACAAAAATTCATAATTGGTTCCGAATATAAAAACTGTACGTATCACTCCAGAGGTAAGATTCATAAATCTATTAAAATTTGTTGAATTGATATTTCCTGGTTGAATAATAATATTTTGCAGCCCAAAATTCGACTGTTAAACGATAAACTTTCCAAGACTATAGCCAGAAAGCGTTCAATTATAAAGAACAAATGGGAGAAAGAATTCGGACATGCGCAAAAGTTAGAAAATCCCGCGAGCCTCACTTTCGACGAATTCATACATTTCCGTGAATTCGTAGTGAATTCGATGAATGCATTAAAATCGTTGAATTCTCTGAATTCCTTTAACTCTCTGAATTACTCTAATTCTCCGAATTCCTTGACTTTTTCTAATTCCTTGAATTCTCTGAATTCTCCGAATCCCTTGAATTCTCTGAATTCCTTGAACTCTCTGAATTACTTAAGTACAACCCTTACGTGAGGACATGAACGTGCACAGTTGGGAAAGGGACATCTGTGCACGTGCACAGTTGGACAAGGGACATATGTGCACGTGCACAGCTGGACAAGGGACATCTGTGCACGTGCACAGTCAGGAAACTGACATCTGTGCACGGTAAAGTGCACAGGTGTCTATCTGTGCACGCCTAAATTTCGACGTGCACAGTTTTCCAAGTACCATCTGTGCACGTGCACAGTTGTCCAAATGACAACTGTGCACGTCGAAATTTCGACGTGCACAGATGGGCTCCTGTGGTCTTGGACGTGCACAGATGGACGTGCACAGTTATCCGTCCGGCCATCGACGTGCACAGTTGGGCACGTGCAAAGTTGATACACTGAGAAACTTTAGGTTAGAAAAATTACTAAAACGGATAGCAGATGGGGGCAAAATGCTTAAATTTTGACATTTTAATACATAAATAATAAGTTATACTATTTTTATAAGAAGATTTCCTATTTGGTAATAGCAATCCTTACTATTCTCTGTAGTAAAATCCGATGTAGGAAAAATTAGTAGAGAAATTAATAAATTGTACAAAAAAAATAAAAGTAATAAGTATTTTAAATAACATAATATACTAAATATGTAGAAGAAATTACTATTGTCTGTAGGAACACGATGTGAATTATGGACATTTCCTACTTTTTGTAACAAAGGTTAATACCAATTATTAAATTTGGTCCTAAATATTACTAACTGATTTAGCAGAAAGTATCGAGCCTTGGACCGAGCGCGGCCGAGTGCATCTGACGTTTGTCGATCGCCGATCATATTTTTAGGTTGCGAAAATGACATCTAATTTATGTTTCAATGCAAAATCCGCAAAAAAACATAATTTAAAAAAAATATTTACTTATTTTAATTACATTAAAAATTTTGTTGTTTAAAATTATAAAAATATCATGAATATTAATCAATTAAGGATTAAATGAATTAGAACCAATAAACTTTCTATCATTTAGGACATTTAGGTCATATGGAAGTTTTCATTCTGAGTCCCACAATGTCTTATAGGTAGATGGATCATCGCCCGACTGCTGTCCCGGAGACGCGTGTTCGATTCCCGCCAGCCTTCGTTTTCTTCTAACCCGATTTTTCTGTTTCAGCTTTATAATATAAAATACTATCTTTTAAGAATATATACATATATGTAATTTCTAATGTTGTCAATTCCTAATTTAAATAAATGTGAATTATGCGTTAAATGTAGAACATGTGTGTAGGTAGGCTTGTGTGAAAGTTAGCAACACGTATTTATTTTTTTTACTATTCCCACTGTAGCAGATTTTGCTAACCAGTTAGTAATTCGGTGCGCACGGTCCCTGTGCATCATTTTACTACAGCACTTTGTAAATACTGTTATCTTCTACAGATATTAATCCAACAAATTTACTATTTTCTCCTACCAAAATTAGTAAATAGTGCAGACTTGCAGTTTTACTACAGAGGTTAATAAATAATTCAAATGTCTTTTTCAATAAATGCAATTGTTTTAACTTTTATTCCAATATATTTTATAATTCTTTAAGTAGCTATGAGTTACTATTGAGGTTAGTAAATATTATTAAAATTTGCTTTTTGCCTCTCATTGCAAAGTTCAGATAGTGAAATCTAGTGTGATTTTTAACAAGAAATACAAACAACGGTTTCTCAGTGTACGTGCAAAGTTGTCCGTCACCCCAAAATTTCGCAAAACCTTCCGAACAAAAGTTATAGATCTCATCGAGATACACATTTTTTGTCAAATACTTTTTTCTACGAGTGATAGTTTTCGAGAAAATTAGTAATACATCTGATGAAATGTAACAGATTTCAGTGCAAGAAGCCACAGCTTTTTCTCGACATTCCGCCTCCCCCACGAGACGTTGGAAATTGGCAAGGGTTTCATCAACATTATTTCTGTGACCAGTCACAGGGGTGCCTTTCCGCCCCCACCCACGAGACGCTGGAAAGGGGTAGGGGTTTGATCATAATTATTTCTGTAACCAGTCACAGAGGTGCCTTTCCGCTCATCACTAGACGTCGGAAAGGTGTAGGGGTTTGACCAACATTATTTCTGTAACCAGTCACAGGGGTAGGTTCCCGCGTTCCCGTCTCCCCCCGCCCACGAGTCGTTGGGAAGCACTTGGGGTGTGACCATCATTATTTCTGTAACCGGTCACAGGGGTGCCTTCTTGCCCCCCACGAGACGTTGGATAGGGGTAGAGGTTTGATTAACATTATTCCTGTGGCAAGTGCCATTACTTTTGGTCTGTCATTTCCACTTGGAGCCTGTCGCCATGGTAATGAGAAATAAAGAAAGAGCTGACGGTTAAATGTATCACAAATTTTCGCGCAAACAATCTCTCGTATATAAAAGTGTTTCCATAAAAAATTTGTAAGTTAATGAGATCTACAACTTTTGTTTAGAATATTTAGCGATATTGTGCGTATTGGCTTCGATAAACGCAAAAGGCCATGATTTTTATGGTTTTCCATGAAAATCGATGTACCATTAATTTTTGCGAGTACTATCACTAGTAGAAAAAAATGTTCGAAACAAAAAATGGGATCGAAAACCGATGGGATTTATAACTTTTGTTCGCAAGATTTTGCGTATTGGCTCAGATAAAAAAAACATGATTTTTATAGGTTTTTTATGGTTTCACCGTGAAAGTCGCCTTGTCGCCAATTTTCACTATCATGTTTGTAATCAGCGCACCAAAATACACAAGTATACGAAGTTTGAAGAAAATCGGAGGAATCAGCTATTCGGAACTGCAACTCAATATAATTAATATACATTTTTCATCATTTTAAATATCCTGTAATTTTGTCTGACATGCATTGAAAAAAGCTTGATGATTCACAATGAGAAATTTTTATAATTGTTATGGCGGACCAGCGCCAGTTCTGGGCCAGACTAGACTGCCAAGGTGATGGGAAAAAAATATAATTTTCATAATCTTAATTTCTTATGTTGGGTAATTTTAGACACTAACCGACAAACTGACTGATAATCTTATTTTGACGGCGATTTGTCACGCTCAGCTGAGAGGGCAGCACCCTGAGTGGAGATCTACCTTGTACACAAGAACAAGGCATTATCTACGCTTTCCTTAGTTTTTTGTTATTTGGAAAGCGATTTGCTCCTTTATTTGTACACCCAAATTCCACATGCGGACCTGGCATTTTGGAAATAGTGCTTGAAGCAATCATCTCAAAGATGCGTTAAGAAGGACTGATATAATTCGTATAGCAGACGATACCACCGTTGGAAGCGTCGTGTTGTGTATCTCATCACGCACTAGCGACCCTAGCGGCCGCAAGTGTCAGTCGCCGTCCCCATAGTAAGATCCATACACTTCACTCCAAACACAACCACTAGTATCCGTTTGCTTTACGAAGGCCCCTCCAAAATAGCCGTACATTTTTGTGATTTACTGTAAAATAAAAATCACATGAAAAAACAGCTTATACTATGACAAAGCTTACTGAATTGCGCATAAGATAACCCCAATTTGCTTATGCACAAAAATTGGATTAGAAAATGTCCTTCGTGGAAAGATGAAAACCGTGGTTTTTTCGCGTCACTCTACTCTCTAAATCTGAGTCAGCGATAAGTATACCGCTAATTCAAATCAGCGTATATACGCTGCTGGAGCAGCAAAATTTAGCTGCTGATCAGTGACATTTCACTAATTATCAGCTCAATTTCGCTGATTTGCCAGCGTATATTCGCTGATTCGTATTAGCGGTATACTTATCGCCGATTCGAATTTAGAGAGATCGTTGCTTGACTTTTGATGGCGTTATTTTTGAACTGAACAAGGTAAAAAATTTGTATATAATCTAATGTCGCTTTCATATTTTGGCTATACATAAGAAAAACCGAAATTTCAATATATTATTAACAATTAACGTGAAATGCATTTGAAGATGACTGTGCTATCTTTCGTAATATGCGTAGCAGAAAGTTGAATTTTGGTTTGAATTGCTAGCAAAATTTCAACAAATACAAGCAATTATTAATAAGGAATTAAAATCTCGAAACCTATTGATTAATCACAAATAATGCTGGAAGACTGATGAATTATAGGGTGCGTATAAGGGAAACAGAGGGTTATCATAGCTAAAGGGTCTCTTCGGCTCTTCAAGGTTCTGCGCATTTATAATGTGCAGCCTTGTTCTGAATAGAGGAAAAAGATACTTTGATTTCCAGTGGTATTTTTTGCGAAAGCTATCTCTTCTCAATGAGCAGACACTTTAGCTATGCTATCCCGTTGCGTGCAGACATCCAAACTACTATTCATCGGACTTGCAGGATTATTTGTTATTAACTAATAGACTTCTGCTACGTATATTACAAGAGTTAGCACAGTCATCTTGAAATGCATTTTACGTTAATTGTAATTAAGATATTGAAATTCCGTTTTCACGTATGTATATCACAATTACGAAAGCATCTACATATATGATTTCTTTCGAATTTTGTATATTGTTCTGTTCAAAGATGTCGTCACCGAAAATCAGGAAAAGACAGAACGACGCGAAAACCCCACTATTTGCGTCTTTTGCGAAGGACATTTTCCAAACAAATTTGTGTACATAGACAAATAGGGACTTTTTCATGTGCAAATCAAGTAAGCTTCGTCATGGTATAAGCTGTGTTTTCATGTAAATCTTCTTTTACGAGTAAATGAAAAATATGTACAGCTGTTATAGAGGAGCCTTCGTCAAGTGAACGGATAGTAAGCGAAGCTCTCCACGCGGACCAACGAGCATCTAATATCGTCCGTTTCATACGTTTATCATTCCAGTGACACTCTTCGTTACACAGTTCCTAACAGTTTCTCTCTCCACATTCTTATTCTAGTATACCACTTTTGCTCACTCTACATCCACACATCTTATTCATGCAAGCTCTTGTGCTTCTGTGGCTCTTTTTATCTCGTCGCTGTAGTATCTCATTCATACATCATCATCAATTCTTCCTTGGTCTCCGCCTGGTTACAGTACCATTCACTTCATATAAATATACTGTGCAATTGTGCATCCTTCGAAAGAATCAAAAGATCAATATTATCAACGTTTTCAGACATTTGAAGCCAAATACTGCAAGCTTCAATGCTTCTTTCGCCACTTCCATAATAGACAAGAATCAACCAAAATCAACTTTTCACCCTGAAAATTGAACAATTATCTGAATTAATCTAATTTTCACTATTAGAAATTGCATTTATTAATGCATATACTGAACCTAACCTCACTTATTCAAAACACGCAGATTTTTGTATAAGCGACCAATAAGCGACTTCGCCACATTTCCTGCCGCGCCACATTAGCTGTCGCTCCCCTACTCTACAGTGTTACACATCAATAGGAAATATGAGAGTGCGGGAAAGTGGGATAAGGTGTCAGTGTGGGGCACGGTGACTCTTGCTAATAATGTTTGTGTTTTTCGAGTTTCATATTAGTTTTTTAAAATAAAATCGCTTTCTTGAGTATTAAAAAAAGCTTTTTTCACTTTAAAAAATTTATATTAAAATAAACAAACACTAGAATTATTTGCAAGAGTCGCCATGCTCCGCACTGACTCCATACCCCACTTTCCTCTCTACATAGGAGTTCTGTATATTATTTATCTGAGAATTTGTTGATCACTGGAAAGTTCATAAATACGAATCATAAATCCTGAAACTTTCGTTTCAAATCTTACCTAGTGTCGAGTTGAACTTTAAAGGGAAAGACATCTATCCATAAATAAATTCCCACAGTGAACTGCCTTTCGAGAACACTTCTTTGACTCAATTCCGTCTTCTTAGCCAGATAAAGCAACACAGTGAAAGACCTCTAATGTTTTTAACGAGATTGAATTCCCCTAGCGAGCCAACCTCAGCTCCGTGTCTAAGCACGTAGATATACTTTTTCTCGAGAAACTTCTGAAACGCTTCTTTTGGTAGAGTATTTTTATTTAAATTAAAGTCGGAAGCGACGAACCGCGATAACGGCCACCGAGATATACGCCGATGCGAATCCTGCATATCCATTATATGGCTAGTGGATATCCGAGTGAGAAGAATCTTCGATTCTCCCCGTTGATATACAAAAGTCGCTAAGTTGCAGACTACTTTCTGAGAATTAAAAAACGGATAATCCTGTAGAATAATGTATTGTGTGTTTCTTGATAGACGAATTATGAAAAGGGCGTTGAACAGTAAATTCTATAATTTATTAAAAACTATAATTTTGTTGTAAGGTTTAACATAATGTGAAATAACAAATTCAGAAGTAACGCGTTACATGAAAAGCACAATTGCTTGGTAATGGAATCGCCCAGCTAATACAGTTACTAGTCCGAATAGTCACATAATTGTAACAAGATTCAGAAAACCAGTCACTGGTGACTTCCCTGCTGGTCACCCAGTGACAATATATTTCCCACTCAAAGTAGTAAAAAATTACAAGCGAAGCAGGTAACATTATCCCGCCATTGTAATCACATGCTTGTAACAAAGTGATGTCTGGAAACGTAACGTGCAATGGCAGCTTAACCTCAAAATATATATCGTTTCGGAATTATAATTATGAATACTTTTGCAAAAATGTTGGAAAGGGACATAATTAAACGATAAATAAGTTCCAGAAAAGTGAAATAATATGTGAAGATATCTTTTATAAAGAAACAGATATTTATCAGCTGAACCCTTACGAAAAAGAAATTTCATTAGAGGTTAGACCCAAAATGTATATATTTATAAATGAAAATTAAATAACTAAGTAAAATATTGATATTGTAATAAATTCTTTCTATACAAAATAAGTATAATTATTATTATATTTAAATTATTCAAAAATATAAACAAAATATTCCAAAATCAAGGTCAAAGCTATTTACGTTTGCACTTTTAAATTGTGCGGGAAATCACAGAGCCAATGAATGCCTATTCCTTGCGCATGCGCAAGAAGTTTTTCGTCCAATAAGATCGCTGCCGGCTGTTACGACCATGTTACTAGTCTGACCGGGAACGGTTGCGGACAAGCCTCCCTAGTAAACTACGGCGATTATGCCGTTACCTGCTAGGAGACTGACATACAAGTAACAATTCCTCTGATAACATGTGATCATTCAGGAACCTTTCAGGATGGTAACAGGTTAGCTGGGTGGCGACTCGTTCCAATTTTTTAATAACGTAATGGAAAAATAACTTATTCATTTGTTTTCTTATTAAATCCTTTAATGAAACTTTAATGGTGCAAAACATCAAAAAAGAGAATCTGAAGACATATTTCCTTTCATCGCCTTAGTGAAGATATCGACGCCTCCATTCAATATAAGTCTATATGCTGACAGCGCCGTCTATGAGACTATATGCGAAATGGGCCGTGTATGAGACTATATAAAATTTGTGCCGAGTATGAGTCTATCTGCATTCTAGCAACTTTTCAGGAGAGCTGACTGAAGTTTAAAATGTTTAAAAAAAGTCATGGGTGTACTCCAAAATAATGGAAATTGTTGCTGATGCTTACTCAACTTCTAATCTCAATACTGCCCCCCAAATTCTGACAATGAACGAGTTTAAAATCAATAAAAAGTTAATAATAAGTAGATGACTTTTCTCAGAATAGGTATAGTTTTAATAATAACTAACTAAAGTGAGAAAATTTGAAATATATAAATCAGTGAAGTTGATGTTTGAATTATATGGATGTTTTTTAATAATTTTTCTGTATGCAAATTGCTTGAAAGCTGTAGAAAATGAAGGAAAAGCAAAAAGCTTATATTTGAGATTATGTTATTATACTGGGTGTCCACGCCAGGGCTTACCAAAAAGTATGCCACACGCTATACACCGCCATAAGAATAGCATTGTCGTGTAAGACGAGTTGCACAATTTTCGTTAGGCCCTGGCGTGGACACCCTGTATACAACCTCTAAATATCACATAGTATCATTGGTTTGGATACAGCATACAGGGTTGCCACCACTGCATTAAAAAACGATACCTCTCATTTAATAACAAGAAAGTATAATTCCGTCGATAATTGTATTTCGACT
Organism: Andricus quercusramuli; assembly: GCA_932178445.1. Lineage (NCBI taxonomy): Eukaryota > Metazoa > Arthropoda > Insecta > Hymenoptera > Cynipidae > Andricus > Andricus quercusramuli. The sequence continues at coordinate 61,693 of CAKNXH010064374.1, read as the reverse complement.
GTGACTTTTGAATAAGATCATATAAATGTAATTTCATGTGTTGTGTTTTGGAAACCATGTACTTTTTGTAGGATATTTACATTCTTCCGCATATTTATAATTTCTCTTATTTTGTCGCCCTTGCTTCGGAACTTCTGACATGCACATAGAGCCATAATGCACGCAAAATTAAATTAAAAGACTGATTTATATATTCCTTTTTATTTCTTTAATACTTTACAGAATTGTAAAATATTTTAACAAACGATGTAGGATTGTTTACTCTATTAGAATATAATACTAACTCAAAATCGTCAAAAATGCAGATTGTCTCATACTCGGCACAAATTTCATATAGTTTCACACACTTCCCATTTCGCATATAGTCTCATAGACGGCGCTGTCAGCATATAGACTTGTATTGAATGGAGGCGTCGATATATTGTAAATCCTTGCTTGCCTATAAAATATATCACCATTAAAATTTTCTTGTTGTCGTCTTTTACAGACTGTATAATGATGAATATTGAACTGATCGTAAATTTATACAATATTTAGATTTAAATTTTTTTATAGTAAATAACTCATCATTGTGACCGTGTATAGAAGTGTAGTAATTTCACCATGTACATACAATTGTTTCCGCATTGTGAGGGCTCTGGGGCCATGGTCCTGGTGGCCCCTGTACTAAATGCGGCCTTGGGTATGCCCTCGGCGGCCCTCCAGGGATATGAAATTGTTAGAAGAAAGAGTGAGCAAGGTAGAACTAAGGAATGAGCACAAAATGGAAGAGAAAGGGAGCTTGGAAGAATTGGAAGAAGTGAGAGAGTGTGAGGGGATTATGCATGAGCAGGATGAAAGGTGGCGCTTGAGACTGATGAAGATTGAAAGAAGAATGGAAGGGGAAGAGAGAGCAAAGAGAAAAAAGAATATAATAGTAAAGGGTTTGAAAGCGGACAGGGAAAAGGAAGAGGAAGAGATTGGGAAGTTGATGAGAGACGTCGGCGTGCAAGTCAGAGTAGAAGGGATACATGCAATTATTTTACTTGAAAATGAAGTTCAATAAAATACCATGAAATTAATTTTTACTTCAATAACTTTTACTTATACATAGCTTCACATGGGTACCTTCTCACGTAAAAGATTAAATAATTTTACAAATCTATACATTATCATCCAACTTTTGAAAAACAATCTAGAATTTCGGCGCGTATTAACACCTATGTTCACACATGCTGTGGTGTAAAATCTTTTGATTCTGAGAAATGTGCCATCATATCCGGAATTATAGACGGAGAAAAAAATATGGCTATAATAGTCAGAACACTAGTCATGCTTTTGTCGCAGGTTTCATTCAATGCTTTTGAAACCGTTATCTCTCACAAAAATAGCTCGAACTTCGCCTTGCTATATTTGTAAAGAACTCTCTCTCTATTAGAGTATGAGTACTCTTACAAAAGAGATATCAGGCCACGCCTACTTACGAACCTAGCTTCACAACAAGCACTGGCACAATATTGGCCAATATTGGTAGGAATTCATACCAATTGCGCACATGAAGTTCCGTGCTGTAATATTAAGAGCTGAGCCTACTATAACAGTGCGATTTTTTTCTCCGTGTAGTACGTATAGAAATACATAAAAAATGATATAACAAATGATCTTTCGAATTCAGTAAGAACAGTTCAGTAAATGAAAATAAAAAACGAAAGATGCCACACTCAGAAAAGGATTTGATTGAATCAACAATATTTTTGTTGGTTCAATCATAGAATTTGGTTATTATATGGACAAGAAAATATTTGGTTGACTCAACTCAATTTTTTGGTGGTTTCAACAAAATATTTTGGTAGTTGGAGTATTTGGTTGATTCAACCAAAAAAATTGGTTAGGTCAATCAAATATTTTATTGAATCGGCAAAAATTTGTTTAATTTAACCAAATTTTCATGTATATCCAACAAAACAGTTTGTTTGGTCCAAGAAAAGTTTTTTTCTGAGTGCACGTAGTGAAAAAGGCATTACAATAAGAATCATAAAAAACAGTCTTGAGTGATACTAAAATGATAAAATGGTGGGAACCTAGATTTATTTGCTTTACATTGAAAATAACAGCATGAAGTTATTTATATTCAAAACTAGGACACGAAAAAGCTGATATCGTAAAAGAAGAGATCTCTATTTTTTACAGTGTTTAAAGATTTACAAAGATTGCAAAAAATTCATATCGCTCTCCAAGATGCTTACACATCAAAAACCCGAAATTAAAATGTCAAAGGGAGAAATGTGTTAAGGATATGGCAAGGCTGAAAAAAGTAGTAGCAAGAGCAGTCTAGATACGGAAAACGCTTATCCAAAGTAACAAAAGCCAAACGTCCAATCGCGGCGACCGACCAGCACAGACAGAGAGAGCCACCACAGCAACCACGCGGCATTAAGCCATATTTAGTGTAGTGAAAAAGAAACATAGTATATGCGTAGATATAATGTACCTATATACATGTTCATTTTTAACACTCCCTCCCAGCATATCAGAGCTCTGAACGGAAATTAATTTTTAATATAAGTGCAAGTCACTTGAGTAATACAAGCTGCCTGTAGTATAAAAATAAACGGTACATAAGTTTAAATCTTTGATTATGAATAATACTGCTTGCATTTCTTGTCTTCTTCATCTCTGATAAGGTCAGCCCTGGAAAACTGAAGAGCATTTCCTGTTACATAGAAGAGAAACATTAATTATTCATGATGAGATCAGTCAAATATCTATGTATTTTAAATGCCAGTAGTTTAGTAAACATATCAGCAATTTGCTGTTCAGAAGGAACCCAAACTAGTTGACCTAAGTTGAAGTTTACACATTCCTTCACATAATATTCTGTTGTTTCTATCATGTGATTCAACTTGTTTTTACCGTCCGTTTTCGCATCTGCAATAGCTGACTCACTGTCACAATAAAGTCTCAATGGGTACTAATTTCTATCAATCATCAGTTTTATTGACTGACATATTGCAAGTAAAGCTTGACACGTTCCACTCATGGTCACGTACTCAGCTTGACAAGTAGATGAAGCTACTTTATGCTATGAAGCTACTTTGCAATCAGAAAAGCTTGAGTCTGCATAAGCTTGGAACTCATCTTATTTGCCTCTGTAGGTTAGCCTCATGCTTTTAGTGCCTAGCAAGTATCGCAGTACTCTTTGAACCCAATCCTACTCGTATTTAGTAGGCCTCAGCTGATGAAGACTCAATACATTTATCGCGTACGAAATGTCGGGACGAGTCGCATTAGCTACATCGAGCAGAGATCCCGCGGCCTGTCTGTAAGGAAACTGTCCTGTCAGAATCGGTGCTGCCGTGCGTTCAGGCTCTATTATTTCTCTATTGCGTACTCAATTTGAGACCAGAGGAGTCCTTTGAGGGTGTGAGTTTCCTTGCAAGAACTTTTCCAAGATCTCGTTTATGCATTTTTCTTGGTCTAATTGTAAAACTTTATTATCTCGATCTCTTTGAATTCTTATTCCTGAAAACTCCTCTGGTTTACCCATGTCTTTCATTTCAAACTCCATTTGGAGCTTTTCTTTCATTTCTAGCATTTTACCTGAGTGGTTTCCCACACCTAGGATGTCATCAACATACAAAAGTAAGAAAAAAAAGTACTCTCTCTCTCTCCAACATGGATCGATAAAATTACTTTTAAGCCCTAAACTTAGTGCTACTTGCGTGAATCTATCATTCCACTTCTTGGAGCTTATTTTTAAGCCATATAGAGCCTTTTCAAGTTGGTATACCAAGTCTTTGGAAATTTCACCGTCAGGAAATAAGCCATCAGGTACTTCCATAAAAATCGACTGGCTCAGTTTGCCATTCAAAAACACCGTTTTGACGTCTAACTGACACATTATCGTTGAATTGAAGTGGTTATTTAAGTACTGTGAGCAATCAAGAAAATGAAAAAAGACTTAATTGAATGAGATGGAAAGTTCTCATCATTTCAAAATATGTATTGCTTTTATTAATTCTCTTTACATGCATATTGTATAAAGTATATATATATATATATATATATATATATATTGTTCCAAATATTCTACTGGTTTTGATATTAATAATATGATTGAGATAGACAAGTTGCACTTATAATTGAAAAGGTTTTATCTGCATTCATGTTTATATGTTATGCATGAACTATTTATATTGTATGTGAACGCATCACATAATCTAATGCAACTAACGCGCTAAGAGTAGTTGCCCTCATGCTGTTTGTCAAGCCTAACTGAGCACTGACACTCTCTTGGTCTCGTGGTCTCTGCATCACAAAAAATGCCGAGGAATTAAATTCTAGGTATATCGTAAACTGAGGGTTCCTATATCAAAAGTTGAGTGTATGTCTAACTTTTCCTATCTGTGTTATAATTAGAGATGATACGAGTAGTACTATGGCTACTGCTTGCCCTCTGGCAGGCTTGTAAGAAGAAGCCTCAAAGGCTTTTCTGTGCATTCTAATTTCGGAAGACACACAGTGAATTTTTGAAACGAGCACCGTCATGTGCACTACTTACCTCAAGTTCAAAAATGATCATTGTGAAAAATTATTTATAAAATCAAGGAAAATATTCCTCTTGTTAATTGAAATTAATCTGAGAAGAAAACTGAAAGCGACCTCTAGAAACAACTATTTCGGGTAATAATTGTTTACTTAACAATATTTATTCAGAGTTTTATGTTTTTTTCGTTCTTTTGAGGTAAATGTTGCAATTCTCATTTAATCATAATATTGTTGGGATAATTTCATTCCAGAAAGTTTATTCTACAGATCTATTTATAACAATAAGACAAAAAAAATTTAATTTCATAAAAAAATCTCTTGTGTAAAAGTTTCTAAGTAAAAACGTATACCAAAGAGATTTATAGATAATCTTTTTAGGAACAAAATCAGCCATAAAATCTGAGGATTAAATAAGAATTGCAATTTTTAGCTATCGAAAAATCAGAAACATTAAATTCTGAATAACTATTATAAAATAAACAATGATTACGTAAAATATTCTTTTCAAAGTTCGCTCTTTCGAAATAAGCTGAAATTAGGAAAGTAAAATATGTATTGAACATTTTTATTCTCATTAAAAATTTACGATTTCCCCTAGTATTCAGTTTATTATACTTATATTATTATAATTATCTCTCTTGCGCTTACACTTCACCATTTCACAATTATTTTCAAGAAAATATAACTAATACCTGCAGCATGTCACCTCTGCGGCATCTCTAACTAGCGGCATCTCTCACCAGTGGAAAGAAATTTGACTAATATCATTTATGTGGCCAGTCACAGGGGTGCCCCCCCCCCCCCGAAGTTGGAAAAGGGGTACAGGTTTGACCAGCATTATTTTTTGGCTATGTCTAGTCGTCCCGAAAAATTAGGGAGGTTGGACCAATATTATTTATGTGGCCAGTCACAGGGGTGCCTTCCCGCCCCCACCCGAAAATTGGGGACGACTAGCCAAGCTTTTGAAAAATATTGCACTACTCATCTCGAATTTCGGGACGACGAGACACTGCATTATTTCTTTGGCCATATCTATATCTGCACAATGTACAGTCACATTGGACGCTTCTGTTAACACGTAGTGACGCTCAGATGAAGTGGTGTATGTATAAGTCCGAATGGAGTCGCGGGCACCGGCAATGAATAAATGAGCGCTGATTCAAATTTGTCTCTTCACTGGGATTTGTGCAAAACATTTAATATGTTAAGTTGGCCGTGGGGTCTAGTTGTTAGGGATAAGTTGCGTTCAATGCGTGATAGACATAGGTGTTAGGTAGTTCGAATCCCGCCGCAAAATTTGTTCCGATTTTCCATAGGTTAGTGTATATCTGTAAAAATAAATATAACTTAAGCGTATGTCTATCTGAATAACAATGTTGTAAATAGCACCGAGAAATATATTTTTTTTTAAATTTGGCTTCACTGTTTTCTAAAAACTCTTTAAGATTCATCGAAAGTTTCATTGACTGGCGTCGAAGCATTAGTGTATCAGTGTTTCAAGAACTCTATTCCTATGGTTTTCACATTTTTATTGAAGTTATTTTGTACTTTCTACAACTCTTCCTCATTTTAAACATGTATCAATCAAAGTTTCTAAAGAAGATTCCTCCAATTTATGACATACCGTGTATGTCCCCAAAAATGTTCACAGGATTCAGTTCATTTTTTCCGCTAAAAAATTCTAAATTTGATATTTTCAATAAAAAGAAAAATTGCACGTTGGTGACTATGCTTTTCTGGTGGAACATTGCCATTGTGGTACATGAAACATGATTAAAAACAAAAAATAATTGTTTCTGTTGAAAAAATCTATATTTAATATCTTATTTATAATATTGTTATTAAGAACAACAAGATAGTAGCATTTTTTGTTAGAAATTTTCTGGTTCTCACACAGCCCATCAAAAAAGAAATATTTTCAATCAAGAAGTATCGTTTGAAGTGTTTAGGACTGAATTTTTTAGGACAACCATTTATTAAGTTCAATAAGTGCAGGCAAATTACACACACAGACTTCATCCACTTGAGCGGCAGTTTTCATTGCTTCTAGTGTTCATCGCAACAGCAAGTTCGATTTGGAGTCTTGCTTAAGCATGTAACTGCGGTCAAAAGTAGAAAGCGACCTTGCAAAATATTGTTATAGCGTTTTTTTTTCCTTATGTAACTGCACGCACGGAGAAAAATGGATGTTCAAACGTAACATCTAGATGTTCTGTGTTAACATATTTTATGTTTAACTATAGGACAGCAATCTAGATGTTCAAAGTTAGTATCTGTAGATATTGAAAAGTGTGATGTTACTCGTTAGCATCCAGGATGTTTAACTGAAATATCTAAAAATAGTACATGATGATTATGTCAAATAACAGCTGTAAATAATTGAGGAGTTCACATATTTTTGATCTCTGAAGATAATACAGATTACTAGTAATTAAAACTGATTTGTAAATTTCAAATTAAGCTTGAATGTTCATACATAAACGAAAAACAGATAAAGGATATGAAATATCGATCAGGATACATTCAGTCAAGTTGAGGTTATGTTCAATATTTGTAATTCAAAATCTTCAAAATAAAAACGCGGTAAGTAAGCTGAGAATGAATGATCTGTAATCAGCATGTAAAATTCTATCCACTTTCGATAACTGAAACTCAAATTTTATTTTAAATTGACAAACATTTTGTCAAATGTGTTCAAGTCCATATAACCTAAAACTTACGCTCATTGTCCCGTCGTGTAGAGAGACAAAAGTCGATATCCGATTTTAATTAAGGATAGCTAATTTCGATCCTTTGGAAATATTCCAAAATTGTAATATTCCATAATTATAATATCGAAAACATAGCCGAAAATATAGTCGTGAAATTCCAATGCGCTCGGACGAGTTTAACATCTGAATGTATTTCAGTTTAACATAAAAATATATTTAAGCCTCACATCTCAAAAAGATAGTAAATGCTTGACATGAATATCTGCATGTTAGGCGGTACAATCTTACCCTTTGAACATCTACATTTAAACATCCATTTTTCTCCGTGCGATGACTAAGCCTTATGGAACTGTCTAGCTAGCGACCTTTAAACGTTAGATAGAAGCGTGAGTGATCAAGTGATATAAGGAATAAGAATTTTTTGCAGTTGTCATTGATAGAGAACAAATTTCCCGATGTTTTGTAAATTTAAGGTAAAAAGTGTAAATTCGAAGTCCGAAAAACCATGAATATCGGCATTTTCAGTAATTTGCCTGCAATTATTGATCTGAGTAAATGGTTGCCCTAAAAAATTTAGCACAAAACACGTTAAGCTATACTTCATGCCTATTTTTCATTCAAAAAAATCACGTCGTTCGAAAAAAAATAATTTTTGCTCAAAATTCAATAATTTTGGGGTCATGTAAAACCCATGGACAACATGATAAAACGGCCTTCAGATTCGTGATCAGCTGGTCAAAATCCATAGGAAATGATTGATCTCATTTCTAGCTTGAAAACTATTTTTCTCTGTGAGGCCGACATCTCACTTTTCGACCGACATTCTTCCTTTACATATAAAAAATATCAATAGGTGAATAAAGTAAATTTCATGAAAGAGTGTTATCGTATAACCTCGAAAAAATGAGTTTGCATTTTTAAACTGTATTACCTGTACCGAGTCATCGTAAAGAATGATTTATGGCAGAGCAGAGCTTGACGCAGAAATACTTCATATGAATTTCAATAATAATATTCAGGAACCCGTATTTAATTGAAACAAATTCTTTAGTATCAACAAGCATTGTTCGACAGTGTTTACTTCATTACAAATCATAGAGCGCATAGAAGGTGAACCAATGAGTGCGTGTGATTGGTCGAGTAGCGCCAGGAAATAAGACACCAATCGACTCGACCGACGTTGTCATGCTGATGAAAAATAAGGCGCGCAGATGTGCTTATGTTCTTCAGAACAGAGAGAAATATGGTCATTGAAGAAACCTTCCCATTCACATCCTCCTTTTGGAATTTTCATTTTGCATAAATATCGAAAAGTTGAATAGGAAGTATTGAATTTGTTACAGGTAAACCTTCCTCGAGTCATAAGGAATGCTTGTGCCAGGTTTTTGACCCATATGTATTATGATTTAGGAGAAAACTGCTTACAATGGCAGTTTAGAATCTAGCTTTCCTGAAACACCTACGATTTTTTTTCTTGAGATCCTGGATTAATAGGGAATTCAAAATAACGTACGATAACTAACTGATAAATACTTGAACTTTTAAAAATCACATTATATGTAATCTTTAAATTTACGAATTAGCGGGACATAAAACGAACGTTGGGTAATCTCTTCGATTTTAGAGTTCTCTCATGCAGAATTTTCTTAAAAAAAGGTAGTAATTAAAATACCTGAACAATTTATCCGATACCCGCTCGAGAAGGGCTTACAAGAGTTTTGGTATGTCGGTATTAGGATTCTGAGAGCTTGGTGATTTAAATCTGCGTTTTCATTGAAATCGTTGCTCCTTGTCGAATTGAAACTCGGATAGGTTGAGCTGTAAATGGCAGAAACAAAGTTTTGAGTGCATCTACATATATGCATTCATTCTGGCGGCGGTCCAGTTTAGATCCCGTGCAGAAATCGCCATATATATTATCGATTACCGACTAGGGCCTGATCCGATTTGTACTATCTGGTCCCGATAGGAAGAATTCTGTGGCCCTGACTGGTACCAGACCGGGCTATGTACTGTGACGTCATATAGCCTCTTCGCAGCGCCATTTTAACCCATATGCGCTAGATGTAATATAACCACGAACATAACCTTAATTTTTGCATTCCTTCATGGTGTTGTGTTGCAAATGTGCTGGGAGTGATCGTCCGTATAATATATTCTTAGCACATTAATAATAAATGCCAAAATTAAGGAGCACACCGCGAGTTCGCAAACATCGTGCCATCAGCAAAATTCCGTATTTACGCGATGAAAACGAAAGCAACGAAGGTAAGTCTTTTATGGTATTACATTTTTTTATGGTATTATTAAATTTTATGGCATATTTAATTGTATTGTACTGGATACAAGTTCTAACCTAAATATTCGATTTCCTCATTTTAGTCAAAAAAATTATTATTGGATATTTCTTCGCTCGGTAGCGCTTTTTTGTAAAACATGTAGTTGCAATTTTGAGGTTATATTTTGAATTCTACTTTTGAAGGTATGCATGTCATCGCTCCTGTGGCGGCATAAGGGGTAATATTTGTGGATTAAAATGTGGAAATGTAATTTTGAGATCAGATTGTACTAATAATGCAAAACAGTTTCAGATGTTGATGGAGATGATGAGGAAGAAATTAATGGTGATGTGAATCGTGAAGAGGAAATGCTGTCCCACATAAGCACCGTCTTCTGAAATGCAAAAGTCTGGGGCGGGAAGGGGCTCTACCTAAAATTCCCTAACCCCCCCGGGGGGGGGGGGGAGTGTAGACATTTTGTTACGATTTGTTACGGTAGGAAAATTCTTCTTTTTGGGTTCGAAATTCAACTGTTTTTGTATAATATTAACGTTTTGTTTAAAATTCATATTTTGTTGCTGATAAGTCAACTGAAATATCTTTTGGATGAAAAATATTTTTTCTGAACATTTGTCTTTTTAATTTAAAAATTCATCTTTTTTTAGTAGAAATATTGCAACTGTTTTGTTGAAAATTCAACTATTTTCCAGAAAATTTACTATTTGTTTAAGATTTGTATTTTTCTGTAGAGAATTCTATTGAAATTCTTTTGGATCAAAATGCAACTCTTTTTTTTAATTTGTCTTTTTGATTAAAAAATTCACCTGTTTTAGTAGAATTTTCATTTTTCTCGAACAATGCACCTGTTTGGTTGAAATTTAACAATCTTGTTAGAAAGTCATACTTTTTGGTTGAAAATTCAGCTATTTTTCAAAAGTTTTTTTAATGCATCTATTTTAAAAGAAACATTTCATTTTTCTTGAATAAAAATGCAACTGTTCTGTTGAAAATTCATCTCTTTTTTGAAAATTTGTTTTTCTGATTTAAAAATTCACCTGCTTTAGCAAAAATTACATCTTTTCTGGATAACAATGCAACTGTTTGGTTTGAAATTCAACAATTTTGTTGAAAAGTCATACTTTTTGCTTAAAAATTCTGCTGTTTCGTTGAAAATTTCACTATTTTGTAGAAAATTTACTCTGTGGTTAAATTTAATATTTTGGTGTTGAGAAGAAAACTGAAATCTTTTCTGGATGAAAATTCAACTATTAAAAAAATATTTTTTTTTCAATTAATAATTCATCTGTTTTAAGAGAAATTTCATCTTTCTTGGATAAAAATGCAACTGTTTGGTTGAAAATAAAACTATTTTGTTAAAGTCATACTTTTGGTTGAAAATTCTGTTGTTTTGTTAAAAATTCAAATATTTCTTAGAAAATTTACTTTTTGTTTAAAATTTTTATTCTTCTGTAGAAAAGCCTATTGAAATCCTTTCGAATGAAAATTCAATTCTTTTTTTGAAAATTTGTCTTTTTGATTGAAATATTCACCTGTTTTAGTAGAATTTTCATTTTTCTTGGACAAAAACGCAACTGTTTGGTTGAAAATTCAACACTTTCTTAAAAATTTGTCTTTCTGATTTCAAAATTCACCTGCTTTAGCAGAAATTACATCTTTTTTTGGATAAAAATGCAATTGTTAGTTTTAAAATTCTAAAATTTTGTTAAAAATTCATACATTTTGGTTGAAAATTGTGTTGTTTTGTTGAAAATGTAATTGTTTTGTAGCAAATTTTCTTTTTGTTTAAAATTCATATTTTAGTGTTAAAAAATGAACTGAAAGCTTTTCTGGATGAAAAATCAACTTTTTTTTTTGTTTTAATCAAAAATTCATCTGTTTTAAGAGAAATTTCATCTTTTTTGTATAAAAATGCAACTGTTCGTTTGGAAATAAAACTATTCCGTTGAAAACTCATCCCTTTTGGTTGAAAAATTCGTCTTTTTGGATGGAAAATTCAATTTTGTTCGTAGAAACTTATTTTTTGTTAAAAAATTAATATTTTGATCTTGAAAAGTCAACTAGAATCATTTCTGGATGAAAATTCCATTTTTTTTTTCTAATTTGTTTTCTTTTTAATCCTAAAATCCTAATCCTAATCTTAAAAAATACGCTTTGGTGGAAATTTCTTTTTTTTAATGAAAATACAACTGTTTGGTTAAAAACTATTCTTCTTTGCTTTATGGCAGAGAAGATATTTTTCTGTTTAAAATAAATTAATAAATTTCAAAAATTTCAATTTGTATCTGAAATACTGTTTTATTCCGTTTATAAAAGATTCTATGTTGAAAGTATTTCAAGATTAAAATTCTGGTATTTGCATATTAATGATCAAGAAAAATGAAAAATTAGATAAGGAAAAATAAGGGAATTTTGTAAATGAATTTCTGGAGCCCCCTGCCTAATTCTAATAGCAATAACTATAGTAAAACATTCTCGGAAACTAAAATTTAGGTAAGGTGGGGGGGGGGGTAGAAATATTTTGTTACAGTTTGTTACAGGACGGGGGAGGGGGTCTCAATGAGGGCCTATAATCCGTTACGTAATTTAAGTACGGCCCCTATTCGGAAGCAGAGGTCCAAATAACCATTTTTCATTATTTTTAAGGTGTATTCAAAATAAAGCTCAATTCTATTAATTTGGTTTTTCATTTAATATTGTGTTATAATTATTTTGAAGGGTTTTAATTCCTTATAAAAAAGTAAATAATGTGGCTAGACTCGGGTAATTAATAGGGGACAGACCGGGGACAGATCGGGCGTTTGATCGGGCCCCTAGACATGGCGCCAAGGCGGCCACGTGTTTCATGATGAGTCTGGCCCTGACTCGATTTCCCTATCAGGGCCCTATATGAACGAGTCTGGGCCCGGTCGGGGCCACGGCGAAATTTCTGCACGGGATAAAACAGGCTATCTTTGCTTAACGAGGCTTGTATTATGGCTGTTATGACCGTCCTAGTTTTCCTAATTGGCTCATGGATTTGTCTTTTTGCTTCCCTGACACATCTATAAGGAGAGTTTGGAATTTCACACCTGATGCTCGTTAAGATAAAGAACCTGAAGACATATTTCCGTAGCAAGATTTGGATATGAAAATTAAAAATAAATGAAAAGAACGAATAGATAACGTGCATATACATTTTTTATAAAAACTAAGCACATGAAATCCAGCAATAATTCGATTTAGTAAGAAATTGCGGGTTTCAAATTAAATTCACGTTTATGTAAATAGAATATGAAGCATAACCTACGTAATCGCATCCAATTTAAGAGCAGGTTATACTTCAAATATGAGCCATAACAGTTTATGCAAGTTATTATCCACAATAATAAACATTTCGCCCTGAGAATTTGATCAATGAAATCAGAAGTGAACAATTTGTCATTTTTTTCTCGAAAAAGGAGTGACCATAAATGTCCCTCTTCATATTCTTCACCGTTTCGCAAAGTTTCCACGAAACATTAATTACAATTATCTGCGACTTCATTCATTTACCCATGCTGCTCACTCTGATGCTCCTATGTATCCATTACCTTCTCGCGTGTTTTTCGTCTCGCGACTTTTTCTATCATATCAATGTGAGAATTCATTAGTATACGTCAGTTCGAAATTTTATCAAATTGTCTTCAACATGGAGTTGTTCCCTTGCATGGAAACGCTTTTTTATAACACCCCTATGATTTTGGCATATTTTATGCCTGTGGAGCGGCCACGCAAACTCGCTTCTCAAGCGGTGTGAGTAGAAAGTACTTTCTACTCCCTTGTAAGTATAAAAATGAGTTGATTACGAGATGAAAAATTTAATGTGTGAATATAGTGTAGGCGATAGTCATTTTTTTGAAGGTCAACATCTATAGCAGGGATTACTTACTGGTTTTGTACATTTTACGACCCTTTTGTCACCGACTTGAAAAGCGATATTGTGGACCTGACCCAGAGTCATGAAGATTGCCCAAATGTAGAAGATTATTATATATATATATATATATATATATATATATATATATATATAACTTTTTTAACTTTAACTTCCATGTATATATATAGATAGATAGATTCGGTTAATCGTTTTTTTCAATTCACTCCAGTCCCACATCAAAAAAATTCTTTCCTAAGAATCTACTTCTTTTGGAAATTTGTTTAAATTGAAAGATAGGCTGAAAAGTTTTTAAAAAATCGCTTAGTACATTTTTTTAAGAACCTTCTACTCCTTCATTCTAACAGAAAATGATAAATGCGGTTTAAAATTGGAAGCTGCAGACGTATTGGAATATGCATAGTAAAATCAACATTTCCACCGCTGTGGCGCGTAGATATAATTTATCTTATGCGTATCTGTTAGGTCTAATAATTTATTGAATTATTCAACTCTTTGCAAACATTCTTCGACTTTTAATATATCAATATTTGTTATCATGTAATTTTAAATTAAAATAAGGAGTATTAAATAAAGTGTCGTGTATGATTTGGGGGACGTCTTTGTCAATGATTTTCAAGTTATTAATTTTGCATTTCAGATTAAAATGAGTGGACTTTAAGAAACGTGATGCAAAATTTAGATCATTAATATTTGTTGCGTTACTTCTAAGATCCTAATTTAATAATACTTTAATTTTAAATGAAGTCTGGAATGTTAGAGTTACGTCATGCCACGTGGAAATAATCCATTTCTAGTAGAAAAGAAGCAGAAATTATCGATTTATAGAACAGATTCTGACAGTTCTTGTACAAACCAATAATTCCTGCGGCTTTTCTGCTAGGAATTGATCATTCTGAAGGGCTATTAATTAATTTACACTAAAATGCCTAATGCTGGAAGTTACAAATTACAAATCATATCATTTTTGACTTTCTTAGAATAATTGAACTTTTAAAATTCATAAATTTCAAATTATTGAATTTTGAATGTTGCTAATGACAATGAATGGTTTCTTGTATTTTTTAATTTGAAAAATGTATCGAAACACTTTCAATATAATTTGATACTACGTGACATAAGGGGTGTACGAGAAAAATTAAAGAATTACGTTCTCAGCATAAAATATTCTCCCGACATTCAAAAATGTTTTAGCTGGCATAAATTGAATACAATATCTTCCTTATATCAGCACAAATTGTAAAGAAAATATGGGAAAAAATAAATAGGTTGGAGTTTTCCGGGAACTATTTTTTATTTTTTTCTTCAAATCTTGAAAACATGTAAAAAATATTTTTTGGAGCACCCTACTTTTTTTATTTTCCCAAATATTTTTTGAAGGTTCTCCTAATAGAAAGAAGGCATGCTATTAACTTTATGCGGGCTGAACCAATTTTCAGGCTTGCAGAATTTTTTTTTCGTTTTAATGTTATTTCAAAATTTTTCTCGTAAACGATGAAAGATCCCAAGTGAAAATGCTTCGACTTGAGTTTGACTTGACGATGTCTTGAGTTCATCTCCAAGACATCGATGTCTGGCTGCGTCCCAAAACTGAGACAAGACATAAGACAATGCCTTACTTTTATGGTTTCAGCATTGTGATTACAAATCGGGGAAACTTGTCTCAAGACGAAAGTTTTCTACTCAGAAATGAGACCTCGAATGAGATTGTTAACAGAAGCGAAGGAATGAAATTAATGAATGAAAAATTTGTAAATATTGTATTAGTTATTCTTAATTTAAAAGTATAACCCTGAAAAATTTTCCTCACAAAAATTAAAATTGTAATTTTCTATAAGGATCTCCTAAGCCATTAGAAATACGTAAAAACAAACAACATTTTCGGTATCGACGTCAAACAAGTATAATACAAAATCAAAATCTATAAATTAATTGATTCAAAATTATTTAATTATTAACAAAGATTAGCTTTTATGATAGTGAGAATGACCCTTTTTCGGGGCAGGTATATACTCGAAGTTATAAACCGCTCGACTTGAAGTCATAAAAATTCGACTCAAGATATAAATCTATGTCTCCAAGACATATTAACCTGCCCCCAAGACATACATTGAAGTCTGGCTCTATCTCAAGAAGGAGACATGCTGGAGTCAAACTTTTCGACTTCAACATGTCTTGATTGGAGGCAGTTCAAGTCGAAACCAAGTCCAAGAATATTTACTCGGGATATCGTAAAGGAAAAAATTCTCCTAGCCACACAATAATTTAGCTCGCATCAAACTCACAAGATATCTACCTCATCAAAGTAAAAATTCAGAAAAAAATTGTAAAAAAGGTAAGGATGGATTTTTTGAGAAAATCGGTTTTTAATTTTTTCAGAAATAGTGCCGTCATCTTATTAATTTTATAACTTTTCACAAATTTTCGACGGATTGCGGAAGAAAATAATAAATGATATTGAAATCGGTCAAAAAAGATGCCCATCTGCTGGAGGATACTCAAGCCTCCAAGAAAAGGCTGAGGCAAGGCATTGCTTTTCAAGGCCTTGACTTTCCAAGGCCTTGAATTTCGGCCGCCTTGCCTAGGCTCGAAATGCGAGGCCTCGAGCTATCCTTGTTTGCATTTCTCGATCTTCGCCTTGCCATTCCTCGTCTCGAACAGCATCACTAAAGGTGTTACAGACCATAGGGTAGGTTGATGCATATAAGACAAAAACAAATTTTCGACAAAAAAAGGGCTCAAAAATTCTATTTGTTAGCTTGAATTATTTATAACAAAACTTGATTTTAACTGTTAATAACTTTCAGATGGCGAAGGATTTGTTTGCAAGAAAAGTATACAACGGGTTTATATGCTTTTGAAATTGGTCTATAATAATAAAATTGTGAAATAGACAAATTATTTGTCTTTTTCGTATGTTCAAGTTGTAACTTAAATTTATTGAAATCACAGCCGGGAGTTAAAGCTGAAAAAAACCAGTGTGTGGCAGTGAGGCCACACGGCAGAAGTGAAACTTTTATGGATTAACTTTGACCTTTTTCATGAGTAATCATTATGAGTTTTGAGGAGATAGATTTTTAAGTGAGACGATTTTTCGACTTTCTTACGCCCCCCCCCCCCCCCTCCATGTCAGATTTTGTAAAATTTCCTCCCCCCACGAAATCTAACTTGAAATTTTTAATGTCAGAAAAATAATGTATAAAGCATGATTTACATGTATCACATCATGTATTACATTTTTACAGACTACATATTTTTATTCTAGGATATATATATATATATATATATCAATAATATCTTCTAAAACCCGCACTTTTCTCTCGCAACAATAAATGAAGGACGGGCTGCAATATAATGGGATATAATATGTTGCGCCTATATGTGGGAAGACTTGTCGTCATGCCAACGTGTCCCGTCACAACCAAATGGTCAGAGGTCATCCCACTATCAAACGAAAGATATTATATCCCCTGCTCATTGCAGCATTCAACCCTCCAGCCTCCCCCACCGTAAGATTCTATGAGTAATCCGCTGCCCCCACCTTCCCCCTCAAACATCTTACGTAAATTATGAAAGACCTCTAAGAGTGGGGCAAGGGTCATCTCCGGAGAGTCGTGGGACCGGTACCTCTAGAGAAAAACGGTCTCGAAGTACTTAAGTCTGTTGCTCTTGGTGTTTCGGAACCCACCTTAAACTGTAGGTTCCCCTCCCACCACCAAGTAAGTGTGTGGGGGGTGTGTAAAGGAATAGGAAAAGATACAAGAAAAATGTAAACCCTTAGGGGACACATTAGAAGCTTCCATTCCAAGTATAACAATTTATTAAATTATTCAACTCGTTTCAAACATTCTTCGACTTTTAATACATCAATATTTGTTATCATGTAATTTTAAATTATCTATATTTATGATATTAACAAATAAAAATCCAATTAGGTGAACGCACACTTTGTTGCCGCGTAAATTTACTGCTAGTATTTATTAATCTGAGGAAAAACGTGAAAACTGATAATGGCTAATATAGTATGAATCATATTCCCTCAAAACATAAAAATCGATATAATTATGTTTCCATAACCAGAAAATGTTACCTATAGAGGGTATGGCTCTCAAGATTGGTTCGACTTGAATGCCCATTTCCAAAATTGAATAACCAAGATATAACGAGTAATAACCAAGAATAGGATTAGTCACTTTTTTCATCAGTCTGGTCATCGCATTTCAAATGGGCTTCTTCGAAACCTGTCAGGATTTTTCTTATTTTCATCGTGAGAAGCCTCATCCGATTTTTGTCACGTTTCCCGTTAAAGGTTCGAAGGCTTTATCCGAAGTACACTGTAAAACTAATAAGAAAGCATGCTTTACTGTCTAAAAAAGTGGTGTAACGATATATTTTGAAAATCTCGCTATTATCGTTATTGAGAAGCTGATTGGCTTCTCAATTTACAGAACTTTTTAAAGAATACCATGAGCTTCTGTAGATTAAAACTGGATGAAAATTACGATTTATACTCAAAGCGGAAGAAGCAAGAACAGTATGCAAATAACTAAATTTTAATGAACAAGTATTAATTCAACTTTTTTCAATGCTTTACGCTTCGATTTCTCTTCTGAAATTTATTGCAATAATCAATGGGGCTTTTCTGTCAATTTTATATATCAAGTTGAAGATAAAGTAATTCTGAACTAGAAGGTACACCTCAATAATAAAAATTCATAGGGAACCTTTTATGAATTGAGGAACATTTCTCCTTTTCAAATACTCTTATGCGAATAAAATGAAACTTTCAAATTGTCTAATAAATTACTGGAAATATCATATATGTTTTATGTTAGTGCTTTCCGCTGAAAAATAGTATTTCTTAAAAAGACTTTCGATATGAAATCATAAAGTTTCGAAAAAGGCTTTAAATTTATAAAAATGTTAGGTTATGTAAGCGTTTTGAATTGGAAGCAGGTATTTTCAAGAAAAAATTATGTAGCAATGCAGGCTTTTCGATTTCGTAAGGGTTTTTTACCGGCAATTAAAATATTCAAATAAAAATTATTAGATTGCAGAAAAGATTCACAATTGTGAACGATTTTGTGTTATTTTATGTTCGTGTTTTTCGTCGAGAATCACATTTATTTTTAATACAAAATTATTATACTTCAAAGAATATTTACAATTCTGCAAAAACATCAGTTTGTGTTGGTGTGTTTTACCTGAAATTTTTATTCAAAACAAAATTCAGTAGATTTAAATGCAATGATTTTTGTTTGAAATAATAATATTTGCAGGCTTGAACTATTTTGGATTGTTTTAATGTTTTTGTGGAAAATTGACATTTTTCTTTAAAAAAAGTTAGATTTTAAAGAATATTCATAAGTATCATATACATTTTGTTTACGCTGTAGTTTTACATCAAAAATTCTTTTTTCTTAGACAAAAATTATTCTGATATGAACAAGATTTATAATCTTTAACAATTTTGGATTATGTTGGTATTTTTGTCGACAATATGTATTCTCAATTTAAAAAAATGATATTCAAAAGATTTCTGAGAAAATCCAATAGGAAATTTTAAAATAAAACTCATTATATTTTAAAGAAGATTTATAATTTTGAAATAATTTCAAGTTGTGATAACGTTTTTTATCGGAACTTAGTTATTTCAAATATTACATTTCAAATGAGATTTACAATTTGGAAGCATTTTTTCTTATGTTACGTTGGTGCTTCTTTCGAAAATTGGCATTTTTAACAAAAAAAAGCACAAAATGTTTCAGACTATCGATCCGTACTTTTCATAAAAAATCATTGGATTTTGAAGAAGGTAACAAATTTTTAAGAATTTTAGGTTATGCCCGCGTTTTTCAGAGAGGATTTACAATCTTGGATATTTTTTATTATGAGATATGTGTTTAGTGTTTTTCATCTGAAATTGGTCTTTCTTTAAGAAAAATGCAGGTCCGTCTACTCAGCGCCGCAACCAAGGAAAAATGAAAAATGGAAAACGCCATATTTTTTTGCTTTTTTTTTGCAAAATTTATGCTAAAAAAAATTTCTTTGCTCTTCAAACTTCCGCGATAAGGGTGGCGAGACTAGCACGATGTCCACTCAGTGCCTTCACCTATGAAAACTCACTAAATATCATTATAATGGAATAAACGATAAGGGTAGATTTTTTTGCTTTTTTTTGCTCTCCGAAAATACATAATACGAGTTCCAAAAAACTACCCCTAAGTCATACATACCTACCCCTCGTGGCCAAAAATGTTCTCAAAATGTAACTACAACCTTGAGTAACGTAAAGATGATTCAGAACTCTGAATTAATTATTCAACACTCAAAAATTTACACCTTGTATAATTTCTCCCAAAAATTACCCTTCCACGTAAATGTATGTAGCGGAACTTTCATATACTTATTAAATGCATCAAAAACAATAATATTAATAAAAGACAGTTGGCGGGAATTTATTGCTCTTTTTTTCTCTCCGATTACATATAATACTTGTCCCAAAAAACTACTGCTAAGTCATACATACCTAACACTCGTGACCAAAAATGTTCTAAAAGTGTAAAAACAACCTTGAATAACGTAAAGGTGATTCAGAACTTTGAATTAATAATTCAACACTTGAAAATTTACCCCTTTCATAATTTCTCCCAAAAACTACCTTTCCACGTAAATTTATGTAGTGGGACTTACATGTACTTTCTAAACGCATCAAAAACAATAATATTCATAAAACACAGTTGGCGGTAATTCTTTGCTCTTTTCTTTCTCTCTGGTGACATATGATACTTGTCCAAAAAAATTACCCCTTAGTCATACATACCTACCCCTCGTGACCAAAAACGTTCTAAAAGTGTAAAACCAAGCTTAAACGACGTAAAGACGATTCAAAACTCTAAACTGAACACTGAACACTTGAAATTTCACCCCTTCTATAATTTTTCTCTAAAACTACCTTCAGATTGACTGATTCCTTGTTGGAAATCTATGTCTTCTGTAATTTACCCCGTAAGTATTAATTAACGTAAGAGTTGAATTTTATTAAATTAAAAAATAAATGTACAATCTACTGAAGTTTAACTGCCTCAGACAATACTTTTTATCGCGAATGTTTACATCATTACAGGTAAAACATTTTAAGAGACTATATTTAGTTGCAAATATTTATTCAAATGATAAAACTATCGTTGGTTTTTATTTTAAAGTTGAAATGGAATTTAAACTCCGAGAGTTCAAGATTACTCAGCTTCTCGAATTAATAGATTCCCGATTTTTTGCTCCACGAAATGAAAGTACCGCATTTTTGTGCTAGTCGAATTAAAAGGTCCAGATTATTCTGCTACGCGATTAATATAATCCCGATTTTTTTTGCTCCTTGACATAGTAGTACTAGATTTCACTTTCTATTCGAGTTCGAAGTTCAAAAATTATTCTGCTACACGAGTAATAGATCACTGATTTTTTCGCTCCTCGAAAATAATGTGTCGGATCTTCATGCTGCTCAAATAATAGATTCCAGAGGTTTGTGATGCTCAAAACTGACATACTAGATTGCTTTGCTCCTTGAATTCGAAGTTCTTAATTATTCTGCTACTCGAATTATACCCGATTTTTTGCGCCTTAAAATAAAAGTTTTATATCCTTTGCTTCTTTAGTTCCCAGTTATAGATTATTATGCTACACGAATAATAGATATAATTTTTTTTTGCTCCTTGAAAATGAAGAACTAGACTTTTTTGCTACATGAATTCGAAATTCTAGATTATTCTGCTACCCGAACAATAAATTCCCGAATTTTTTGCCCCTCGGAAATGAAGTGACAGATTTTTTGCTACCTTATTCCAGGTTCTAGATTATTTTGCTACCGATTATTGGATTCCCGAAAGAGATATCCTTGGAAATAAAGTGTGGGATTTTTTGCTACTTGATTTCCAAGTTCTAGATTTTTTTTTTACCGATGATTAGATTCCCGACATTTTTGCTCCCCGAAATTAAAGTACTCGACTTTTCTGCTGCTCAATTTGAAGTGATAGATTATTCTGCTACCCAAACAATACATTTCCGAATTTTTCCTTCTCGAAAATGAAGTGTCGGATTTTTTGCTGCTTGATTTCCAAGTTCTAGATTACTTTGCTACCCGATTATTAGATTCCTGATTTTTTGCTCCTCGTAACTAAAGTACTGGATTCTTTTCGTAATCGAATATGATTTTATAGATTATTCTGCCACACGAATAAAATATACCCGATTTTTTGGCTCCTTGAAATTGAAGTACTGGATTTTTTGGCTATTTGAATTCGATGTTCCAGATTATTCTGCTACACGAATTATACCCGATTTGTTTGCGCCTTAAAATAAAAGTAATATATCGTTTGCTTCTCTAGTTCCCAGTTATAGATTATTCTGCTACACGAATGATAGATTTCATTTTTTTTGCTCCTTGAATATAAAGAACTAGACTTTTTTGCTACATGAATTCGAAGTTCTAGATTATTTTGCTACCGATTATTGGATTCCCGAAAGAGATATCCTTGGAAATAAAGTGTGGGATTTTTTGCTACTTGATTTCCAAGTTCTAGATTTTTTTTTTACCGATGATTAGATTCCCGACATTTTTGCTCCCCGAAATTAAAGTACTCGACTTTTCTGCTGCTCAATTTGAAGTGATAGATTATTCTGCTACCCAAACAATACATTTCCGAATTTTTCCTTCTCGAAAATGAAGTGTCGGATTTTTTGCTGCTTGATTTCCAAGTTCTAGATTATTCTGCTACCCGAACCATACATTCCCAAATTTTTTGCCCCTCGGAAATGAAGTGTCGGATTTTTTGCTACCTTATTCCTAAGTTCTAGATTATTTTGCTGCCGATTATTATATTCTCGATTTTTTTTGCTCCTCGAAATTAGAGTACTATATCTTTCTGCTGCTCAAATTTGCAGTAATAGATTATTCTGCTACCCGAACAATACGTTTCCGAATTTTTTGCACATCGAAAAAAAAGTGTCGGATTTTTCGTTGCTTGATTTCCAAGTTCTAGATTACTTTGCTACCCGATTATTAGATTCCCGATTTTTTTGCTCATCGTAATTAAAGTACTGGATTTTTTTTCGTAATCGAATATGAATTTATAGATTATTCTTCCACACGAATAAAATATGCCCGATTTTTTGGCTCCTTGAAATTGAAGTACTGGATTTTTTGGCTATTTGAATTCGAAGTTCTAGATTATTCTGCTACACGAATAATGGGTTGCTGATTTTTTTGTTCCTCAAAAATAGAGAATCCGATGTTTTTGCTACTCTTTTGCAAAACTTTGCAAAACTTTGTTGCTGTTCAAATTTAAAGTATTGAATTTTTTGCTACTCGAATTTGAATTCATAGATTATTCTGCCACATGAATAATAGTATCCCGATTTTTTTGCTTCGCGAAATTGAGGTACCGGATTTCTTTGCTACTCGAATTTGAAGTCCCACATTATTTTGCTGCTCAATTAACAGATTCCTAATGTTTCCAAAGGATATTTCAAACATCGCACTATGTCCCGACATCTATACGATTCTATTTGGATGTTACGAATATTTGATCTACTCGTATATAGAATTTCAAACAGAAATTTGACTAGTTTCTATATGGTGATTCCTTACAGGATTTTTCAGACATCTTGCTATGTACCAACCTCTGTACGGATCTATGTGGATGTTACCAATATGTGATCCATATGGAATTCCAAACAGAAATTCTACTAGGTTCTATACGTAAATTTCAAACAGGATTTTTCATAGCATAGCAGCATAATCTGGAACCTCGAATTCGGCTGGAGAAAAAGTCCGATATTTAGAAGGAATCTGTATTATTATCGGAATTGGTAACGATCGATCATGTGTAGATATCATTCACTTACTGTGAAAATGGAAATCAACAATATCGATCTAATCTAAGGTCACTCCTTAAATAACAGAATTTCTTAACGTCTTTTCAGACTAGATGGAGTTGAAATTTATCAATCAAGAATGTTTAATTTCTGAAAAAAGATCTTTCTCCTTCCCTCCGGTGGGAATCGAACCTCAGGTCTTCCCTATTGCCCGTCGGGTGCTTCAACCACTAAGCTGCTACAGAGATCGAAGGCAGATACTTTTTTTAGACATACGCTTTTCATTTTTTCGATGATGATAATACAGATTCCTTCTAATTTAACTTGTGTTCAAAACATAACTCCTTGCTATGAAAAGCTCATATATCTGACAAAAGTATCTGTCTTCGATCTCTCTAGTAGCTCAGTGGTTAAAGTACCCGACCGTCAATCAGAAGAAGTGAGATTCGATTCCCACCGGAGCGCAGGAAAAAGATATTTTTTCAGAAAACGAAAACTTTTAATTTATAAATTCCGATACTTTAATTTCGCGAAGCAAAAAATCGGCAATCTATCATGCGAGTACCTCAATAATCTGCACCTCTCGGAGTTTAAATTCCGTTTCAACTTCAATATGATAATTAACGATAGTTTTATGATTTGAATAGTATATGAAAAATTCTTACATGTAATAATGTATTCACTGGTGATGAAAAGTATTTTTATGGCACTTAAACTTCGGTAGACAGTACAGTTATTTGTTATTTTTATTAAATTCAACTCATTCATTAGTTAATACTTACGGGGTGAATTATAGAATAGATAAATTTCCAACAAGGAATTAGTCAATTTAAAGGTCTGAATCGTCTTTATATTGTTTAATCTTGTCTTCATATTTTCAGGAAATTTTCAGTTACGGGATGTTGATACGTTTTACTGAGCGGCAGTTTTTTATGACATTTCATTTTGGCCATCGCAGAGCAAAAAAGAGCAAAAGTATCCGCTATTTTCTGAATCTTATTATTTTTTACGCCTTTAATAAGGATAATAATATGTAAGTTCCGCTAGATAAATTTACGTGGAAGGGTAGTTT
Source organism: Andricus quercusramuli (assembly GCA_932178445.1). Taxonomy (NCBI): domain Eukaryota; kingdom Metazoa; phylum Arthropoda; class Insecta; order Hymenoptera; family Cynipidae; genus Andricus; species Andricus quercusramuli. Next base: position 37,297 of record CAKNXH010064374.1, on the reverse strand, counting down.
TGGGAGAAATTATAGAAGGGGTAAATTTTCAAGTGTTGAATAATTTATTCAGAGTTCTGAATCATCTTTACGTTATTCAAGGTTGTTTTTACACTTTTAGAACATTTTTGGTCACGAGGGGTAGGTATGTATGACTTAGTGTTGTTTTTTGTAACACTTATTATATGTTTTGGGAGAGCGAAAAAAAGCAAAAAAATCTAACCTTGTCGTTTATTTAATTATAATAATATTTAGTGAGTTTTCATAGGTGGCGGCGCTGAGTGGACATCGTGCTAGCGCAGCCACCCTTATCCCGGAAGTTTGAAGAGAAAAAAAAATCTTTTCTTGAGCATAAAATTTGCAAAAAAAAAAAAGTAAAAAAATATGGCGTTTTCCATTTTTCATTTTGCCTTTGTGGCGGCGCTGAGTGGACAGACCTGAAAAATGCAATGGTTTGATTGTCCATACGAAATACTATAGATTACTTGAGTAAAAATCATAAGTATGGGAGTGATCAATCATTGACATTCCAAAGTATAAAAAATGTATGGTTAATGAGACGATCCCATACTTCGGGTATATTCAAATAGTATAGATAAAGTATATATAAAGTATAGCTGAAGTATGGTTGAAGTATATCCAAAGAATAGCTAAAGTATAGTTGAAGTATGGGATGTAATTCATTTATACTTAAGTATAGCTGAAGTACAGATTATACTTCATTTATACTTCAGTATGGCAAAAGTATCGGACATAGAATTGCATTCATTTGTTCTTCAAGATATCCTAGCAACGTGATAAAACACAATGTATCATAAATGACAGCTCGTCTAAAAATTTCAAAAGTTCGGGATTCAAATTGATTTCGTAAGTCAACTATATTTTGAATATTGTTTGCGAGGATATACGATATTCAAAGGATATAACGGACCACTTATATGACTCTTATGACATATATATTGGTAAGAGATCCAGAATCTTTGATTCCTAAACATACACTGAGAGACTTTTTGTTAGAATAAATGGCCGGCAAAATTAATATTTTTGTTCGAACAAATGGAAAGTATGTTGCATTAACTCTTATAAAACTTGCGAGAATTTAAAATTCACTATATCAAAGTTGACAAGCGAAGTTAAAACGATAGTAATACATTTTATTCGAAAGAGTGAAAACATCTTTAGAAGTTGTCATACAAAGCATATGAGAATCTCAAACGACTATATGAAAAATAACTCACTCCACCAAAAGATTTAACCTTCAGAAGGAGGAACTAAATATACAAATTAAATACAATTGAATACGGAAACACGCGTACAATTATAATTTTTATTATTATATACCTAATTTATTCACTACATACATAATCGCACGCTTGATCACTATGAAAAATCGGAATCGCTGCGGCGAGATTCGAACCTAACTTACCCAAAGCACTAACGCATTTTATCCATAACAACTAAACCCCACGGCTAACTTATATTATGGAATATTTGGCAAAAATCTCGACATGGCGGCGTCGCTTGACAATTCAGGGCAGAATAAAAAATATCTGGGCCCTGTTTCACGAGTGATTTGTTGCTTCAAAAATATTGCTAATAGATAGGTTAAACATTTTGTCACTTTCAATGATTAAATTGATTTTTTATAAAATACATTGTTTTTTCAAAGGACCTGATAATATTCTTGTATCATTAACATTATCCAATTTGATATCTCAGTACCCAGGAAACAAAAATCCATTCACTTGCTTTGAATGGGTTACCAAGTCGTTTGAATAGCGTATCTGTCACTGGAATTCCAGATTGCCGCCGATTGGTTTTTAACAGAAATTTACTCGTTATTATTTTTTTGACGGACTTATAAGCCACAAAAGCCTTCACATTCTCTAGAACTAAAATAGCAAAAGGAATCTAGTAGCCTTGCGTATGATTTTTCTCAATCTATCAATAATTTATAACTTTTAATAATCATGTGAAATATGGCAGCTTAACCTGAAGAAAATCGGTCTCATTAAAAAAGAAGTAAACCGATTCAATATGACTTTGCTTCAAATGGACATTGTAGTACATTGCAGATTCAAAACCATTCGAGAAACTGACCGATTCATATGGTCGCAAACCAATTCAGTTTTGAAAATCTCAATCTGCAAATGATAGATACGCAATTCACGGAGTCGCCTTTTCAATGGGTTCTTTTTTCCTGGGTAACTCATTATAATAAACCTGAGTGTATTTAGATGTAATATTTTATAAATTGTACTCATTTAATTAAATCTTATTATCTTAGTGTATAAATTTCGAGAGAAAAAATTCCTAATGATTTGAGTCTCATAGGAAATGAACTAATTAAAAATAGAAAGAGTTAACTTTTATTTAAAATGTTGTGAAACATAACCTTCCGGTATACATGTGATATAAGCCCCTTTTTCACTACAACCAAACATCTTTTGACAGAACTAAGTAGACAGATATAAATAAATTGTACAATATTAAATAATAATATAAAAAATATATATTTTCTGATAGTTAAAAGATTGTAGTAATAAAAAATTGTTGACTATTTTAAAAAAGAAGTTGTTCGGCTCTGCACAATCGAGCTCGATCGGAAAACGGCGGAAATACTCGAGGAGCATTCTCAAACGAAACTATATGAAAAATCAAGAATAAGGATTTCATAGATTGCTATGCGTCTTAGGTTGCTGTCAACTTCATATTGATAATATCAATTTCTAAAATACGTTTTCCAGATTATGATATTCACTATTTTTCTCATTCAAATTATTTTTCGAGAACTCAGTAAAAAGAATATCACTTTTTCATAGTGTTAATTCTTGAAATGGAGATTCATAATATATCGTATTCAGAATACTACTTTGTCGTCTTCGTGTTTTAAATACTCATATGATAATATTAAACTTCAGTACTGTAATACGAATAAGTGTGATAAAACCTCGGTTTTCCTCATTTTGGTACGATATTATACCAAATTCTAATTCATTTTTTTCATTTATTCTAACAAAAAGTCTCTCAATGTAATATTAATAGCATTTTACTTATTTCAGCATTTCCAAACAATATCCTTTGACATTGTGAAAATCATGATTCTGGATCTCTATTCTCATGTATTTCAGATAACTGATTGTCTCTCATCAGCAACGATACGGCTATACCTACTATAGCCATACTTTTCCTATACTTTAGACATGATCTATATACTTGAGCTATACTTATGAGATATACTTCAGCTATACTTTGACTGAACATCAGCTGTACTTGATCTATACTTCAGTTATACTGCAGCTATACTTCTCAGATTTGCTTCAAAAATACTTCCCCTATACTTCACGTATACATTGTTATACTTCAGCTATATTTGAGCTATACATTCACTATACTTCATTCAAACATACATGAAGTATGGGAGCATCTCAAATGCCATACTTTTACTATACTATCTGAGAGATCACTCCCATACGATTTCACAGATGTTTTCCTGGATCAATCCCAAACCAAAATTTTGTTACCCGGGTAATTCTGATGTTGAGATATGAATTTTCATCGGTTATCAATAACTATGTCCTCACTTTTCCTTTCTATTATTTTAGATAATAGATACTAAGAAGTACAAAAGTTTTGTATTAGTATTCATTCTATATTTTCATTTAAATATGTCGTGAGACAGAAATAATATTCGCGCACGTGTTTGTTCCTTAGGAAAAAAAATAAATACATTATTTCTATACAAGCTAAACGTAGCTCAGGGTGCACAGTCTTTCCCTTTTTTTCTCAGTTTCCCCTTTTTTTCCCTATTCTCAAAAAACTTTCCCTTTTTCCCCTTGTCTCTTCAAATATACGACATTTGAAATTGTACCCAGTATTTAATAATAATTAAATCATTTATAGCATTCGAATAAATTATTTATAAATAAATAAGGTACACGTTTCAAGGGCAGACCATTAAAAATAAATACTCTTTCAAAAAATTTGAAGATAAAACATTTCAAAGCAAGTTGAAAATGTGAAAAATGGAGACAGAAGTTAGGAGAGGCCGGGGCGAGATGAGCATAGTTATAATTTTCAGTGGAATATTTGAAATCTATAGTAGTTTTTAAAAATCTAAGTGATTCTATACGTTCTATAAACCTCCATGTGACAATTTATGAAAGACGAATTGTTCAAAAATAGTAATAACGATGAAAATATGAAAATTATAATTTGTGCACTTGTCTCATCTCGCCCCATGCTCTGGGGCGAGACGAGACACGTATTGGGGCGAGATGAGACACCTCAAATATTTATTAGTTTTTGTTAATGAAAGATTATTTTTCATATTTTTCGTACAAATAAAAGATTATTTAAAGTATTCTGAGAATGGAAATGTATATTGCGAGAAAATATAATAGCTTTCAAGATTAAGCAATATGATTATTCGTACCAATTCATGGTCTGTAAAATGTTCAACAAATAATTTCGTAAGGTATAATCAAGTCTTATTACTCAGGGAAAGGATTTTATAAAAATTTGAAAGTATAAATGTATCTAATGGTTAATTCATTCATTTTTTCTCTATATTATAACTTTTATAATTTCAAGTTGATTGCAAATTTATTTGAAATTTTTCATTTATAACATATTTCTAAAATTTCGCAGGAATAATTTGTAAACTGTTCTCATAAAATCCAAACCTAAAAACCATAATTTCAATTTTTTTGAATGGGGATTTTTTTGAAAAAATCCAAGAAATAATTTTAGATATAAATTTTAGAAATCTTCTGCAACTTGTCATTGTGAATATAAATAAAAATATCGTTTATAAAAAAACCACTCAAAAAATCAAATGTATTGACGAACCCAATTGCAGGTGCTCTGACACTATAATTTCCTTATACAACAGATTTTACAGAAGCAGCCGTAGACTCTTGTAACCACGAATCCCAGTTTTTCTTTTGTAATTTTTCACTATTGCAACTATTCTTTAAATCTTTATATATTTTCGAAAATTCCACTCAAAACGACTCAAAACTTACGAACATAACCTTTTCTACCAGCTCCATGAAGAGGTTATGACAAGCAAGACACGAGCGTCTCATCACGCCCCATGAACCCGGCTCATTCCGCCCCAAATCACAATTATGATTGAAACTTGAATATTATCTGTTTTTATTAATTAAATTGTGTATAAATGCGTTATTACATTTAAGTTCGGTAAATAAGCTTCACGAAAAACTTCAGTTTACAAATATTATCTGTTATTTTCAATCATTTCCTTTCGTACTATGACATCACAGGATAACAGGATTCAGTTTTGGAAATTTTATTCCTTTTTCTTTTTACTTAATCTACTCATTAAATTGTTTTTCTTCTTTCGAGAAATTGAGAATCATTATTCCTGTTGTTTCTGAAAATAACAGCAACAAAAATCACATATTTTGAGAGAAAATGCAGTGTCTCATTTGACCCCGTATGCTCATCTCGCCCCGGTCTCCCCCATTATCCAATATAAAATTGAAACAGTTACAAAATATACAGTACTTTTTAAAGAAGTATTAGAAGATTAACACATTTTAGTTTAAATGTACAAAGTTAAATCCTCAATTAAAAAATGGAATATTCCAAACCCATAAACTGCAACTTTGAATGTTCTAACTTAAGCATTTTCTAATTTTTTTAAATCTTCAATTAAAAATTCAACTATTGTTTTCATTTAAGAATTAGTTTTTTCAAATGAAAATGTAGAAATTCTATTTTTGGTTGAAAATTGATCTTTTTTATTTTGAAAATTCAAATATTCGGTTAAAAATTTATGTCATTTGTAAAAAATAGGTCCTTTCGTCCTTTTTTAGTTAAAAATTCATCATTTCAGTTGAAAATTTTTTTGTTTGTTAAAAACTAGGTTTTTTAACTGAAAATTTTAATGTTTGGTTGAAAATTAACTTTTTAATTGAAAATTAATATTTTTGTATTGAAAAATCAACTGCATTGTAGAAAACTTTTCTTTCCGGCTTCAACATTCAACAATTTGGGCGAGAATTCAGTTTTTTCAATTGAAAATTAATTTTTCGAAACGAAAATGTAACGATTCCATTTTTTGCTAAAAACTGATGTTCTTAATTCAACAATTGAACTATTTTGTTCAAAACTTATCTTATTTTTATTTTGGTTTTTTGGAAAAAAATTTGTCGTGAGTTAGGATTTTTGGGATTTCCTATCTTTTTTGCGATTTTGGAGCGTTATAAACACCACGAAAAAAATGTTTCTCATGAATAAAAAATAATAACATGTTTCTTTGATTCAAGCTGTAGAAATTTCAGGTTAGAATCAATCCAAAAAACACGTTTTAGAACATATAAAAAAAATTTTAATAAGACAAATTTTTTTTCGAATCAATACAATTTTTAATTGTAAATTTCAAAAAAACAACTGAAGATATTTACCGCTTAAAAAATTTGTTTCTTTACTTATTTTGAATGTCGACCCACAAATTGTAACTCAAACGATTCGAATAATTTTAGTGTTTTCACTTCGCTCTACTGAAGAGAGTAGTTTTAAATTTCCATTGAAAGTATCCAATTTTTAAAAATAAATTCTTAGTGGCGGAAATCATTGAAAAATCATTGAAATTTTTTTTTAACTGTAGCATTTGTTATAAAAAGATTGTTTTTTCTTTTCGACATGTAAAAATAAATGTTTAATCTCTCCCCTATTTTTCCCCTTTTCCGTTTTATAATTACACTATTTCCCCTTTTTTGAGCTCCTTTTGCGCTGTGAACCCTGTTAGTTAAATACTAAAAAATAAATTGAACTTAATAATCGTCTGTTTATTTGTTCAGAGATTTGTTTATTTTTCGGCAAGTTTTTAACAAGTATAATCTTCTATGTCCAATTTGCATATACAAAAAAGTATATAGGTGTTTTCAGTAGCACAGTAATTCATCATTTGCGGTAGTGGTACAAATTAAGTTAACTATTTCCTAACTGCATACTCTGTTCTACGGTTCAGTTGGCAAATTGCGAACCGCATTCACCGCTAGTGGATAATCCGTGCTTGGCTGTATTTTACGAACAAACTCAATGACAAAAGTTATGCGCAGTGTGTCCTTTTATCAAACGTTTTACCTCTATACCTCGAAAAAGTTGAATTTATCAGTCATCAAAATTTAATGATAATTTTTATAATGCTCAAAAATTGATGGTGACCTAGGTCGAGTAGAAGAAAAGAGAATTTTATTTTGCATGTTGATTTCAAAACCTGCAACAGTGTTTCAAAACAACTGCCGATTTGAAGAAAAGCACAAGAGATCCTGTCTTCTGCATGGTATATGATATATCACACAAATCGCCAATTACAGTTAAAAATTGACATGTCCAAATGCAATGACATGATGAAATTGACATAATTTCTATATTTATCGCGTAAACTGTCTAGACGGCCCTTCAAGTATTACGTTCCTCACCCCTAGATGTGTAACATAATACTTAAACGGCCGCCCATCTCCCTCTCTCAAACCATTATTTGATTATTCACATTTTTACATGAGAAATAAATTCATACGCTAGAAAATTCAACAGTTTTAAACTCCTTCCGGTTTTTTTTAACTGTATCGGAAAATTTTTCCGCACATTGCTGAATGAAATAAAGATCTAAAAGGTGAAAAGGACCCAAAGTTATTGCATGTATATATAACATACTAAAAAAACATAACATGTACATTAAATTTATATTGTCAATATATACTAATAATATTTTCTACCATCGTCCTCTATTCCTTTAATACTCACGAAAGCGTTAGAAATTGTCATCTACTCCCCTAAATCCGCCCCACTATGACCTAAAAACAGAAAACTGAGATCCTGCGGGCGTTACCGAGGCGCTCAGACACCACACAGAAAATTAAGTTTTCAATATTAATTCGAGAACCGTGCGACGACTACACCCTTGTCTGCTGGCCACAAACACTTCATATTTTCAAAGCCTAATTTAGAGGATGCAGTCTCACCGTAAAGTAAATAACACCTCTATAAACAATATATTAACTGTACCGAAATAAGGCATTTTTTTTTTAAGAAATAAAATCTTGAACGTTTTTATACACAGAAAATAATATTTGTCAAAGAAGAACTTCTCAATTCAGCGCATGATAAATTTTACTGGAGAAAATAGGCTACATGTGACAGGTAGCCCAGGTGAAAATATTCGCGTAGAATTATGTCTCAAAATGCAGGTGGTATTTTGGGACACTCTACATAGAATTCTACGTAGAAAGTTAAACGTATGTTTTTACATGTAAATATCTTGTAAGTCGTAAAAATTTACTCGAAAAAGATGTGACTTCGAGGTACCCTACTTACTTTAGAAACAAGTCTCATCTCACAGGTAAGGTGGTGGTATTAAGATTTTAAGTACACAGCAACCAGCCCATAAAGTACAACGTGGAAATTCATGCGGAATTCTTCGTGAATTTTCAGATGGAATTTCACGTGATGCTATGAGGGCATGCTCAGTTGCATCAAGCTGAACATCTGATGAGGCATGAAATCACACACCACCTGATGATGGCTGTACACACTGGGTGTTTTTTTTAAACTTGAGATATCGAAATATCTCAAAAAATACGCATCCCATGAAAGAACTATCCGTGATAAAAACTTGTTATTCCCACAGGGAAAAAGGGACTTTGGAAAAATGTACCCCATCCTACCCCCAGGAGGCGGGAATGGGGGTAGCTTTGTAATTTTAAATGAAAACCACAATTTTTTATCACAGATTCAGATTCTCCCTTATGAAAAACGTAAGTTCTATCGGAAAAATTTTCTTCGATTCGCGAAAAAAAACCCACCCCACCTGCCTCCTGAGGGGGGGGGGGGGTAATTTTTTTCAAAGTCGTTTTTCTTTTTCGAAAATAAGAAGTTTTTATTACGGATAATTCTTTCATCGGATGCGTATTTTTTTAGATATTTCGATGTCTCCAGTTAAAAAAAAAATCATCATGATCATCATCATCTTATAAGGCCTGACGAATTCCGTCAAGTTTTATTCCTCTAATCGTGTACACATATATGGGAAATGGTGTTGAGTATTACAACTAATTAATCAGTAAGGGCCGATTTCACCAACTCCGATTAAGTTGTTAATCCCCGATTATTGTAATTTAATCGGAGCCTTGCGTTCCACCATTTCCGTAACGCTGGTTAAGAGAGTTTAATCATCATTTAATTTAACCGCCCGATTTTGGCTGATTAACGGACGTAATGCGTGATTACCGATGGTAGCACCAAACGTAACCTATAGAATTGCAGTGTGCGTTCAGTATACAGTTCGAAAATGGAAAATTTCTTTCATGATGATTTTCTATCATCTGATGATGATGAAGATATTCTGCACATTATCAATAGAAGACCAAGAGTAATTAAAGAACGAGTGAATTATTTAGAGACATTGGATGTTCATCCGTATTCATTTTCACAAATAAACACAAATAACTGGACAAATCTTCACTCGTCTTCTTTTCTTCGAAGTATGTAGCCAGCACGTTACTGTTTGTTCACACGCAATATGACCTTAGCGACCGATGCTCGCGCACGTACTTCACGGGACTTGAAAGTTGACGAATCAGAATCGTCGGATGAAGAGAAAATGGAAGTTATTGTGAATGGGGTATATGATTAAATAATGGAGAATCAAAGATTGATGATAGGACACGGTGGAACGCATTAGAAGTTAATGTCGGTTAAAACCTTGATTAAAAAATAATCGTGATTAGTTAATCGCCATTTTAATCGCTGTTGGTGAAATCGGCCCTAAGTGTAGTTAATACTAATTGAACTATACGCGTTTCTGTAGAGTCCCGTTCAGTATCATGCTGAGACATACAACTGCAAATGTTACGGTTGAATTATTATTTCTTGTTGCTTAATTTTATGACGAGAAGAGACTTAAATCTGTAACAAATAATATACGCTATGCCAACAAGTGAACCTTACCTTCATAGGAGGAGAGTTTTCATAATAAAGCAGTTGGAAAGGGCTATTTTTTTGACCAACATTATTTCTGTGACCAGTTACAGGGGTGCCTTCCTGCTTCTCACAAGACGCTGGAAAGGGGTAGGGATCTGACAAAAATTATGTCTGTTAGCAGTTATAGGGATGCCCTCCCCCCAGGAGACGTTGGAAAGGGCTAGCTGTTTGAACAAGATTATTTCCATGACCAGTCATAGGGCTGCCTTCTCACCCCACGAGACGTTGGAAAGGGGAAGGGATCTGACCAACATTATTTCTGTGACCAGTCACAGAGGTCTCTTCCAGCCCTCTCCACGAGACGTTGAAAAGGGGTAGGAATTTGACTAATATTATTTTGATTCGCTGATCGCAAATCTTGAGTCACAAATCATTGGCCTTGAAATTACATGGCCTCGATCTCAAATGCGTAACAGTCCCTTCCATATGCTTTGACTCTACTTTTTGCCAGTAGCAATAGACAACATCGCTACGAGATATCATCTTCAGGATGCGTTACAATAGTTTACGTTAGAAAACCTCAGTAATATGGGACTCAGATGACTCTGTTCATCTCCAATAATAATAATTATCATTTCCAGGTGTATATCTGCAGTGTGTGATACTGTGGTTGTAAGAAAAATGACTGAAGATGCTTGTAGGAATGTTAAAATCCTTGCGACTGTTAGCGAGAAGAAGGAGGCGTACTCGAGAAACCTGAATATTATAGGTTTTATAGGGGACCTTAGTGTATATTTTTTTGTCTGCATTGATACTGTCTTCAATAAAAGGTTGCTACAAGAGATTTTATGTGAAGAATAAAGAAGACGCAATGTTGAGCCACCTTAACCTTCGAGCGCTCGCGTGGGCGGCAAATTCGCCGCTTTTTTCGAAAAATGCTTGCCATTTGAAAAATCAAGCTATTGGACGGTTTCAACGCCAGGTATTCTCCTTCTAGGTAATGAGACGTCAGATAGCTCTCAGATCACTCCGCTTGTCCGCTCTGCTTGACACCTGATCAGTTGCAATGTTGAGTGCATCCAAGAATTTCATCAGGAGCGGCCAAATTGCCGCCTGGCGAGCAACAGCGTTCTTTTTTTTTGACATCAGAAACGTCAGTAAATATCTCACGTATAATTTCCACGGGAGTGGATAGACTGTCAGTATCGGCAAAAAAATTCCCTGCCGGAAACCGCAAAAAAAATTTTCTGCCAGTATAATATTTTCACGTTACATAATACTTCGAGCGCTTGCGTGGGCGGCAAATTGGCCGCCTTTTTAGAAAAATGCTCGCCATTTGGAAAATCAGATCATTGAACGGTCACTCTATACGCATGCTCTCTCTAGATAATAAGACGTCAGATTTTGGAATAAAAAAAAAAAATTTTGTTTTTTCTTTGTTTTGCTTCTTATGCTTGTAACGCAGTTTTCAAATATATTTATTATGTGGAATCATCTGCGAAATGTTCCTGCGCTTACTTTCCCTTGATACATAAAAGAAAAAAATAGTAAAATTGAAAAAGAAAAATTTCGAAAACTAAGAGCGGCCAAACTGCCGCCTTGCGAGCGCTGGTGTGATTTCACTTGGCGCGAGCGCTCGAAGGTTAAAAAAATGCATTTAAAGAATTTCGAGTGGACTATCATACAGCCGGCGTGAAATTATTTCGAAGCGTCTCTGCTTATGAAATACCCAAAATCTTCAGGCCTTTGCGCATTACGACCGATATTTCCCAGAATTTCTCCTTCATGTCGCAAAGGTTTTTTTTAGCGCTGAACCCACTTAGTGAGGAAAAATACATACTTTGAGTACAGCGTAAATAAAAGCAGAAATAGATACAATCTTACCCACCTTCCTTACATGGATGACTTGACAGTGTATACCAGCTCGAGGTCAAAACTGCAGAAGTCAATCTCGATCATCATGCACTTTTGAAACGACATCCATATGCAATTCTAGCTGGACAAGGGCAGACAACTGCACTTAGACTGGGGTGTGATGAACGCAGAGTTGAAGGTTTGACAATCAGTCGCTTATTGAAACAATGACGACGGATGAGTAGTTAAAATATCCAAACATTCTGCTGTTAATGGGGCCCTATCAAACTGCCGTAAAGAAAATTCTGGGGACCGCTTTTGTCAAGCAATCCCTAAACTCGTTTTCCCCGTCTCCCTCCTGACAATATAATTAGGCGTATTCCTTTCTAACCCCAGTATCCACTTTACATAACTCTTCTCTGTCCCATTTACCTCATCACTTTCCTTCCACCTCAACACCTCTACTCCAAACAATAGCAGACTCATCACTAGTGAATCAAACATGTTTATTTCCCTTTCAAAATCATCTGCGAATAACTTCTTTCCCAACCCCCACACCTGCCGCACCATAACATTTGCCCTCCTCACTCTGTCTTTTATGTCATCATCCACTCCCCTATTTCTCCAAAACAGGAAGCCCAGGCATACAAACACTTTCACCTCCTGCACCTTCCTTCCATTCCCCGTCCACTCCCCTCCCTTATCCCTTCTACCTCCTTTTCTGAACACGATAACTATGGACTTTTACGCATTTAGCTCCAACTAATTCTCATTCAGGCGTCTCTGGAAATATTCCTTTCCCCACGACGTCCTTCCGCAGCCTCTTCGACACCACCATCGCGTATACATTATACGCCGTATTCAGTAACGTCATCCCTCTATAATTTTTTTTGCCTTTCCCTATCTCCTTTCTTGAACAGTGGCACTATTAACCTCTCTCTCCATCCTTTCAGCCTTTCCCTAACCTCTTGTATACTAAACAGCCACGCTCCGTTCTCTACCCCATGCAGCCCTACTGCCTGTTACCTTCTTAACTTCCTTATCTGTTTCTCTATCTCCTCGTCATTCAACTCGTCCATCATCACTCTTTCTTGAATCTGAGCCCTGAAATGATTCTTTGAAAAACTCCCTCCACTCCTCACTCCCTATCTTCTCGCTCATTCCCACTCTACGCTTCCTAAACCTATTTATGATCTGCAACACGTTCTCCTCTGTCTTAACACTTCCCAAATCCTCATCCAGCTCTTTCTGCTTCTACTGTTCCTTCTTCTTACACACAAATATAAATTTCTGCAAGATTGCCTTTACTTCTTGTACTTCCTCTTCACCTTCCTCTTCATCTTTTTATATTTCCTATCCCTATACGGCTTCACCATTCCTTTTTTCTACTACCTGAATATATTTTTTTTGCGCCCACCCGTTCATTCTCTCTTTCACATCCTTACACATGTCTTCCACTGACTTCCCTTCAAAACGTAGCTTCCCTAGCAGCTCCTGACACTTCTCTATTGCCTCCTTCATCCAGCTCACTCTCTCCCCCGTCGACACTTCTTTCCCAAAATTTACTTCCATCGCTATCTCCCCTTATCTACGTATGGGTATTTTTCCTGTTCGTCCCCTGTTACATACCATTCGCCACCACTCAGCCTCTATTTTTCAGTTAGCCCCTTAGAATGTTTCCCTCCTTACATATTACCTTATCCTTCGATTTTCTTTCGAAGCTCTTCTCTTACCTGTCCACTTCCCTCCCCATCCTCGCATTAAAGTGAATACCCCCCCCCCATACCACCAGATTATTCTCCCTTTCGCCTAGCAAATCTTCCACCCTTCCTTAAATTCTGCCCATCCCAACCTTATTCTACACTGTTACAAACTTACACGTTACAACTCCTATTTCTTCTGCCTCCATTTGCACGCTCTCTCCCTCTCCATAGACTTCTTCCTCTAATCCATCCCTCACCCCGTATAATTCGCCCGCCAGTCATTCTTTTCTTCTTCACTCTGACCGCCTCCTGGAATCTCCATCAATACCCCTTTGGCAGCCTAGGTTCTATTCTATCCCATTCCCCTCTCTACCCACATCTCCACCAGTCTCACTACATCATATTCCTGGGCATACCTCCAAATCTCCTCATATTTTTTCTTCACCCCTTCTACGTCCCAATACAGCACCTTCACTACTCATCCACCCTACTTTAACCACATTCACCTACTTTTCATTCAACAAATACCCCTGTACTTCTTCAAGCACCTCTTTATCCTCATCCCATAGCCACATTTTCTTGTCCACTTTTATTTTCCTATACCTTACCTTCGCCACTCTCCCTTAACTCCTCTGGCTCCTAGCCCTGCACTTCAGCATTCTCTGCACCTCTCTTTTCTTCTTGGTCAAATCATGATTAAGAATACCCCGTTATACTATACCCTATTTTTAGTTAGCATTACTTCCAACTGCTCTTCTCAACTGTCCAACTTCACAACCGCCACTCCCTTCGCCTTTTACCCTTCCAGCCTAACTTTCCCTACCTTTCTTCAACCCATCATATGCACTGTATCAGCGCTTCCATACCCTCTCTTTCTTCCTCGGTCTTTAGCTTTAACCCTCTCGTCACAATATTATTTCCCTGTCTGCCTTCTCTTTTCCCTCCATTCTCAACTCTATCGCCCTTATCCCTTCCGTATCCACGATCTTCTCCTTTTCATTCTTACGCTTTCTCACTTTCTCTTATTTCATACTCTCTACCCTCTCCCAAATAGCTTTCCTCTTGCCCTCCCCTGTCACCTACTTCCATTTCCGCCCTGTCTTCCACCTTCTGGAGCCTTTTTTCCGTCCTTTCCTTCCACACTCTAATCTCCTCTTCCATCTGCTACATTTCAGCTTTTTTTTCCTTCCTTGCTGATACCAACCTCCTATCTAATCCTTCTACCTTCCATATGCTCTTTAGTCCGCCTTACGTCCTCCCACAGTCTCCTCATCTCGCCTACACACTTCCTTCTTCACTACTCCCTCCACACTTGCGCTAGAAGCTTTCTCCCTCACCTTCGCGCTTCCTTCGTTCCGCATTATCCCTCTTTATGACGCGCCTCTCGACACCGGCCCATGGACTCTTGGCCGTCGTGCCGTGTGGAAAATTTCCTCCCAGCCAATTTTACTATCATCACTGTCAGCACTCTCGCTGACCCCCTGCCCACCTCCCTTCTCTTTCCCAAGTCCCGCTCTTTTGTCGGTAAGTCGGAACTGTCCATAAACTACCTTCTGCAACCAACAGATGTCTCTGAAGACTTTTGCAGCGTACCACCCCTTTCACTCCCTTTACATCCTCAACACCACGAGAACCACTCTTGTCCCCCTTCGAAGGCCCAGAACTCCTGACTACAAACTTTCCCGATTCCTTGACAACCTAACCAACATGCAAGTCTAGCAATTATATGATAGCATATTGTGTAACAAAGTCATGATTTACAAGTTTATTATGTCGGACATCTAAGGTTAGGTTGACCCGACCATGATCATACACTGGTGAATGCGCATGTGTGGAATACGATCATGATCAGAATTTTACCTTGCACGTATGCCTCCGCTGTCGCTTTATCTGCAGTGTAAACCGCTACTTTTAGAGCTGAAAAGACACAGATAAAACGCGTGCATCATGCATGTGTTACATAAATACACTAATGTGCACAAGTTTATGACCACCGCTTTTTTGATGACAGATAAAGTTCTCTTAATTTTAATTATGTCAAATCTAAAATTTGCTCTCCCTAAAGGGTTGCATGCTTTCAAGATTCTGTTTAAAATGAGCCCAGGATGAAGCCAATTTGTCTTTTTTCAAATAGATATATTAAAAAATAGTGTAAATTTCATCGTTTTCTGAAATTTTCAATTACTTCCGTGAAAATAAATTTTTTTTTATTTTCCTGGACTCATTTTAAAGCTATTTTTCTTGTTGTTAAATATATATAACACATAAGCATAGAGTTTCTATTACAGTCCCTTAAAATATATATGTATTCAATTTTTATTCTTATTTGCCTACAGATGAGATGTTTTAAAATTTTTCCAACTTTAAGTTCTTGCGCTGTGGTAGGAATTTTTTTTCAGATTCTCATAAGCTGCTGCCATACAGTAGAAAAATTTAGGAAATATATAAAATATATGAAAGCATGGAAATTTACATTATTTTTGCATTATCTACTTAAAAAAGAGACAAATTGGCTTTACCCTGAGCTCTTCTTATATATAATTTTTAGAGCATTCAGCGTTTCAGGGCGAAAAATTTTAGCTCCGGTATAATTAAAATTGAGAGAACTTTATCAGTCATCAAAAAAGAGGTGGGCGTAAACTTTTGCACGGTAGTGTAAATTTATTTTTAGTTACGTAGGCGAGTTAGTTTTCCACTACTCTTGTTTTTGGATTTTCAGAAAGAATTTCAGAGTTCAGGAATGTTTTGACATAATACTTCCATGAAATTGCCGTGATTGCAGGGTTGTCGAGATTTTCAACATCCGTGATGATCAGATCTCCACCAGAATTCTGAACTCGGCTTAACTCAGGATAAGACAGATTCGCTCGGCCACAGTTAAAGGCAAGGGTCAAGTACCCGGTTATAAAATCAGCTTGGTCAGAGTGCGAGGGGAATTCCTACCATGCAGAGCAGTTTTTCAACCGGGGTTATTGAATTCAGGGCCTGAATTATTATTATAAAATTTAAATATGGACGTAAGCATTTAATAATAATAATAAAAATATTTGAAGCACTTGCCTAGTTCAGATGAACCTCTGATGAAAAAAATTGGTTATAAATGGTACCCTGTTATATTGTGATTAAATGTATGCAAAAAATACAAAATATGAGCAGAATACCGTCAGTTAGATGTATATAGTATAGCGTATTTTAAACAGATTGCCTTCATTTATATTACTCCTCTCTATATCGAGTCTTCTCTTCTCACGAACCAGATATAACATATACAGAGCAGGCTTCCCCATTTTGTACTGGAATGGTATCTCATTTTCAAACCCCGGATCTTTTGTCCCTGTAGTGATTTGGAAGCGGATTTAAAATTTTCGAGGAACAGAAAAACGCATGGATATGGGTGATTCTCTATATTAGGTACACTTTTGATAGGAGCCACTTTTTTTGCAAAAGTGTTTGAAAGTATATCCAATCTTTTATGCGAACTATCTTTTGGTACTATAATAAGCCATTTGGAAATTATTCCAGCTTACAAATCTTTCTTTCATGTTTTTTGAAAATATTCTTCGTAAAATTCATATGTCATGTTCCGAATCTCCATTAGTGATTCGATTTCCATAAAAATAAATTTCCTTAAGTTTTTGGGATCGCCGGATTTTATTTTAATAACAGAATTTTAAAATTTAAGATTGCTAATCCAGTATAACGAGTCAAACATTTTTTCAATGGTCCCAATTTTATGAAAATGAGTATTCTAAGGTTCTTGAAGTTGCTCAACGGAAGTAATAATAACATAATTTTAAAATTAAAAATAACTAATGTATTGCTCAGGGAATTTAATGTGGGTACTAAAGTGGGTGCAAAATGAAATATGAATATCGGCCCAATGTGATTAGACAACTTTAGAAATAAGAACCATATATTCTCTTACGAAAACACATTTGCAGCATTCAGCGAAATATAGAAACCTCAGATTGATGTTATTTAGCGTCATGAATTACTTAAAATTTAGACATAATTACGACTTTGAAAATTAGCCAACCCACTGACAGGCAGTAGCATTATATAATTAAAGCGTGGAGGACCGAAATTATTAATAATCTCTTCCTCGAAATTTTTGCATGACAAAATGCATCAAACATTCAATTCCTTAATTATTTCAAGTATTTGAGAATAGAGTAATGTTAATGGGATTCCTCTTTTTGTAAACAATGAAGAGGTACAGGTCCAACATATTTGTTTGAAGAAATGCCAATTTATAGAAAGTTCCAAGATTAGATGGAGTTGTTAGCAATATTATGTTTACTTCAAAAAGATTTTTTTTCGACAAATGGTTTTCAGACAAACTATCAACCTTAAATTTAATAATAAGAATTTCCATTTGTGTCAGAAAACATCCCTTTGACACAAGCGGACATTTCTCTGAGTGACTGTCTGTCATTTTTCGTGAATCTGTGTTTAGCGTAGAGATTGACATCCCTGGCACGCTCATATAACGGCTCTAATGGATACGGTCCACATTGGTCTCTGACGACTTTTCCAGTTTTATTGCACATTCGGTGATCCCAGAGTACGATGTTTGTTTCCAACATAAAACTCGATACACCGTACATTTGCAAATTGATTTATATCCTTTGATGACAAACTGAAATCAGTTCTCGTCTGAAGGTTGTTTCCAGCCAACTGATGCATGCAATTAAAACATGAAATTGGACATCGCTGAGTAATGTTTTCATTGCAATTTTGTTTAATTTTCTTCTGTGTTCGAAATCGAGACCCTCCCTGATATATGTAAAAGTTGCTTTATACCGTAAATCAAGAGACTGTACTTTCCTGAAAGGAAGACTTGTTTAACCCCAGACCGCCCACTCGGTTACAGCAACGGAAGGGCGTTGCGAATTATAAAAATGTGGAGGATACGGTTATAAATGTCGCGACACCCTCGGATTATTTACTACGGAATTTTGTTGAGGAAGAATGGTCGGCAAACAGCCGGAAGGAATCTCGGGCGCTTAAGTATATTGAAGCTGTTTATGACTGCGATTAAGTTTATACGACCTTGGCTGTTACCGAACTACCAACCATCTATCTGCTCATAAGGGAAGGAAGGTTTAATAAGTCGAAGAATCGGGAGTAGCATTGCGTTACAAAATTGCGTCGTTAAAATTTAATATGGCGGATTATCCTCCTCAATATTCCTTTCCTCAACAAAAAGGGTGTGAAAAAATACAAAGGTAGAACATGTAGAGAAAATGAAATTTACCATCTTTCTCGGAAAAAAAAGAATCTTTTCAGTATTCCTGGCGAACACGATATTCATTATTCAAGAAGAGAGTAGGTATGAAACATGGAGAGGAATTAACAATTTCTAAGATTCGCAAATGTATCATTTTTTCAATTATGTGTGTAATGATGGCATGAGTGTAAACAGATAAATTCATAATATTTGACGCACAAGACTTACCCTCTATGATAAAAAACAAGTTCCCCGGGGATTTAAAAATTGGAATTTCAAAAAACCACTTTTCGAGAAATGCACATCTAAATATTTTTCTTCGAATAGAAAATATATCTGTTTCCGGTCGCTTCCGGGACATGCGTATAGTGGCAATATAAATTCAGCAAAGGTGCTTATATACTGTCTCTAACTCAACCCCGAAAATAATAATTTTGACCCTGACATAAACAAACACAAGTATCTTCTAAACTATAGAATCGGGGGAATCAAATGGGAATACACAAATAGATTTAGAATATTATTTTTCTAAAAGAAAAGTATTTTCGTCCAAACTTTTCCATATATTATTTTGAACCAACATTTCCGAAAAAAATTATGATTTTTCGTTATTTATTATTTTATTTTTCTACACAGATTTTCACTGAGTTATCAATTATTACTTTTTTCTTGCAGCTTCATTCTCTCTACGTTTGCTTCATTATATCGATATTGATGGCATTGATTCTAGTAACCAGAGTGTGAAATTGGAAATTGCTGATTAATTTTCGAATCTGTCAACGAGGAAAATGACTAATAGTGGCAGTTTTCCGCTAGTCAGAATTTCATTGGGCTTGAAGTAGTGCGTTAGCGGTGTGGGTGTACTCCGCCGAGTTATTATATGTACGTGCTTTGCGAGTCGATACGCACGGCTTTGATGATATAATTCGCATAACGGATCCGCACTACATGGCGATTAGAGCCCAGGAGAAGAACGTTATCTGCTTATATTTTTTAGCAAGTTTCAGTAAATTTGATAAAATTAATAAAACGACATTTCAATTTTCAGATCCAATGATGATCCGCTCTGAAGAATTCACTCTGCACACTCTCCCCAGTAGGTGATTTTTAAACCTCATTTTTTATGTTATTAAGTAGAAATTTGCAAAATTAATTGAGGTCTAGTCTGGTTTTTGCGGCTTTGCAAGTGGTCGGGTAAGCTTCAAATTCCACACTAATCTGCAAACTAGAACTGGAACCGCAAACTCGATAACCGCATGACTAAAATCAAATAATATTGAGATAGGAATTTCGGACGCAAGAAGGGGACTATTTTGTCTATATGATGTTTCGCACGTGAGTATATATTCTCAGATATATTCCTCGCCTTTAATAAGAGATTTAATCTGAATATATTTTTGTTTGTCTGAATAAATCGTGGCATAATTGAGTGATGGGGTACAGTAACGACGTTGATGCGTTTTTGAAGTCACTTATTTCCATTCTTGTTTTGCGCATAACTCCATGAAGAAAAAATGACAAACAACCGGCTTTTGATCTCTAAATAAAAATAATAATAAATTATAGGAAACATATGTGAAACATAAGTTTGAGTCTTTCGCCGTATCTGAAGCAGATAATTCCAAATAAAAGAAATTGTGTACTTCGCGAAGTATATGTTTGTGGATGGTTCTTATATATTATGCAGTAAGAACTATCTTCAAGTAGTCGCAGCCGTTTTAGTCAGCCTATCGTCATGCACTAGTTAGATGCTTTTGCCAGAGAGTCTCTGGAATTCACTTCTAGGGGAATCCCCGCTCTTGTTTCTCGAGCACCGAATCTTGTCCGTGCTTGTGGAATTTCAGGCAACAAAGAAGCTTAAGAACGGCAGTGTTACAGTATTCTGGCAGAGAAATTAAGCTCCTTGGACACAGGTTCTCCTTTCTTAGGAATGCCTTTGATCAGAACGCGATCTGGCTTAAGGAGGGTATAATAGTTTATTCATGGTCACGGTTAAAACCTGAAAAATACTTTTCTTCATTGTTCACCAGACCTCAACTGGGCAACATCCATTTCTTATTCACATTCGACCCCATTTCCTGTGTTCAAAAGAACCAACTGTTCATAGTTTTCCATGTCCCAACTTGGCAAAATCTACCTCTCAATTACATTTGACCTTATTTCCATGATTTAAAAACAACTACTTATTTATAATTGACCATACGAGGCAAAATCTCCCTATTAATTATATTTGAACACATTTTGCGATGTACTTTGATACGCTGGTTATTAATATCGACGCCTCTGCTCCATAATGCTTCACGACGCGTTTAGTCGGTGTAGAGTGTCACGTTGCGTTTGGACGACGGTTATGTATATCTCCATGTCGTCTGTGGTCGCTGTATCTAGTTACAGGTCCAATGCTCATAGACAGGACTTGCAAATAAACAGCGACCAAACACAGCGGAGAGCTGCACTCCGAAAAAACGCGACGTGGCGCTGTTAAATCGCCTCAAAACGATGTAGATCAGTGTGGAAAAAGCTTCTGTTGCTGAACAGCCCCAGAGTAGACCGTCTATGCTCTAATCTAGCGCAAATCAGACGGTCTAGTCTCGGGCTGGTCAGCATTGTAACAGTTTGTCTGAGGTAAATAAATGAATAATAACTAAATGAATAGTACGTATTCGTAAGCAAATAGTGAATGACAAATAAATGATGGATCCATATTTTCTTTTTTTCTGAAACTCTGGTGTCAAAAATTGTAGGCCAAACTACACGGAACAATTTTCTTAACCAAACATATATTCGAGTTAAATAAAATTATAATTTTATACATCCTGACAATTTTCCGAAAACTGTGAAAAGGATTTGTATGATTGATACTTCTGTGAAAATTTTTATTTTCATTGTAAATAATATTTCAGGTTAGATAGATAGTCGATAGATCGATAGGGCGCAGGGGGCACAAGGCTTAAAGTAAGAGAGGGGATGATGAAGGAGGAGCGCACAGAGAGTCAGTACTCGAGTGATGGCCTTACCGAGAAGTTCTATGATTGTACGCATAATTTTTTTGTTTCATTAAATATTGTTTTAACTAAGTTGGTATTTCTTATTGATTACACCTACGTTCAGATCCAAGCCTAACTATATTTGTTTATTTAAATAGATAACACTTCAAAATTTTTATGTTATGGAAGGCTGGTCAATGCCAGATCTGGCCTAGATTATATTATCAAGATTATATGGTTTAGAAGACGCCAGATCTCGGCCACATTCGGCATCAGTCTGCTAGATATCGTCATGAAAATACCATTTATAATCAAACTATTTTTAGCGTGATTATTGATGAGTTTCGTTATGATTATATTCACATATGAAAACTAAGAAATCATATTAACTGCATAAAGCGTGAATTTAATTGTACGTAGGGGAGACCATTCGTACAGTAGTTAATGCAATATACAGTGAATAATTTTTAATATAATATACTTCTGGGCCAATATACATCAGAAATATCAGGATCTTCAAGTAGTGGTTCAATTTAAATTGAACTTTGTGAAATTACATTGTTATATGTGAGATGGTGACCAAAGCATTTTTGAAAATTTTCAAAATTACGGGAGTTACGTCATATTCAATTTTGACATTACATTTATTTAATTATCGATATCTCTGAAACTGTGCAACGAATTTTAATGACACTAAGATATATTATTGGTGAAAGTATACGCTTCAATATCATGCTACAGAAATTGTTACTTTCCCATCCTAATGAGAAGGTATTAGTTTTATGTGAAAACTGACTCGTGCATTTCTTTAAATCTCCAATCTGTCTGACGTCGTCCTTGGTTTCTTCGTCGTCGTGAAAGACTAATCGGATTAGATTGCGCTTGAGCACAAGTTTTTAATATTAAAAAAGGTCGAGTTCGCTAAGCACAAAATTTCGAACAACGGTTCTGGTTTCAACCACCAAAATAAATACTACAGAATCAAAAATACCATCTTGCGGTCAAGCTATGCAAGATAAGAAACGACATAAGTTCACAACATTTGTTTACCCAAAAAATATCTAAGTTATTAATCATTTTTTGATATAGGATGCGTAGAGTTCGTTTTATTCGTAAAAAATACATTAAAAATAAATTCGATTTTTTGAAATACGACACAAGATACAATATAATTTTACTAAACAAAATTGTTGGCCGAAATTATATCTACAAATTTGCTCTGAGTCACATTATTCTGGGACGCATATTTTTTGTCATAATAGTGAAGAATAATATTGAAAATGAACGAATTACATTTTTGGAAAAATTACACAAGCTTCATTGAAATGTTTTATAACGAAATTTTTCGCCTAAATCAAATCTACCAATTCGCTTCGAAAGATACTGGGATCGGACGCGTACTTTTTTAAATTCCAATCAGAGAAGGTATTAGATTCGTGTAAAATTTGACCCTCTCCACATTTTTGTCAAATGTCCACGTTTTGAGACTTTCTGAACCCCAAAAATAGGTTGAATAGGTCTTCTAGCATTATAACTTTCGAAAAAATTCACAAATTGGATTGTCGTTTGGTATACTCTTCAATTGTCCTAAACTGAAGGTCAAGTTTGTTTGCCAGCCATTTTGGACGAATATTCAGAATGTAAGAGCATTTTCAAAATTTATGAGACCGCTTTTGATGAGGATTACAAAAAACATATGCACGGCTTTTCGCAATACTCAAAACTGCTAAATTTCAACCTCATGACTTTTTTCGATTGAAACTCACAGAGTTACATCATTTACAAAATTAAAAAAAAAAAAAAGAAAACGAACATTTTGAGCCAAACAACGCACCATAGGAAAAAAGTCAAGAAAAGGAAAACAGTGATTTTTCAACACCCTACAAGTTTGACACAACAAATCTTCGAATTTTCTTCGAAAACCGAAAATTTAAATTTCGTTCGCACAGAAAAAACTAATAAAAAATGGAAAATTTCGTTTTGCGCTCAAACTGTGCAAGATTCAAAAAAAGATGAATCGACGAAACTTGTACATCCAGGAACGATCTATAAATTTGTTATCATTCATTTTCAATAGGACGCGTTGTTTATGTTTTATTCGTAAACAACAACATTACAACTAAAATAATAAAATCTTTGAAATACGACACAACCTACGAAAAAATAGACAAAATTTGTTCATCCAAAAAGCAGCTACAAATTCGTTATTTATCATTTTTTATAGGATTCGTAGTTCTTGTTTTAATCGTGAAAAATAACATTATCAATAAAAAAATTAAATTTTTGGAAAAATCACACAAGAAACGAAAGAAAAAATTAAAAGACGAAAGTTTTGGAACCTGGAACAATTTTTCGCCTGAATTATATCCATAAATTTCTTACAACCACTTCAAGCTAGGATGCGTATTTTTGGTTCGATTGGTAAAAACCGACATTGAAAATACACAGATTGAATTAATTGAAAAACGACATAAGTTGCAATAAAATGGCGAATAACAAAATTATCTTTGTTTCCGATGCGATGCGCTCTTTTTTAATTATAAAAATGAGACAACGAAAATACCCCTGTTTCAATATGGATGCATATTATGAATTATACTACGTCCTCGCTCTCCTACATTCAAACAATTGTAGTATCCTTCCGGTCCACGGTGGCAGCACACGTCTTCAGAGTCATAGATTCAAAAATGGACCTACTATCCCCACCATCTACCCACTTCACATTGTTTTCGTGTGCGCGAGGCTCAACACGTCCAAGAATTCTTAGTCTAGTTTAGCGTGGCTTTTTTGGCAAAGTAATGGGGAAAAAATCAAAGAAGAGAAGCCGCGATCATTCACGCGAACGCGATATTGAGTGGCTGTTAGCTAAAGTGAGAAAACTTGAAGAGAAGGTGAATTTAAGTGAATCAGCCCAAAAAGCCGTAGGAGATGCAACAATGGGAGAAGGCACGCCACCTCCTCCCAAAAACGACGATTTGAAGGAACCGTCGTCTCCATCTGAAATAATCACCTCGGAGGGCGAGGAGAAGAACGAGGTGATCGGCGATGAGGAGAATATCATCCAGGATGAGGGCTGGACGGAGATCGTGAGTATTATTATTTGTAGGTTAGAATTTTGTTTTAGTCGCAACAGATTCTTGATTGGTCACGTGACTTGTTGCGCGGGTCGGTGCCTGCACGGGTGGCAGGACAAAGACTTCTGATACTGTACATGTATGTGTTTACATGTGCGTCACACTCTCAGTGCTTGCGTGTGTTGCAAGACGATGTTAGCTGTGCTGCATTGTGTTCGCACGAGTGGCGAAACTTTTCTGTCTAGTTTTTCAAGTAAAAATAGGCGATGCAAAATATTTTGCTAAGTTTAGCATGTATTTCCTTCCATTTAGCTGGGAAATGATCCCACAGCCTCATCTGCATTGGAGATTCAGATGGAACCGGGCTTGCTAAAAAGATGGGAGTTTTTTTAGTAAGAACGGCATGAAGAAGGACATTCTGGAGCCTTTACTGATGACATACGATGTGCTACCAGAGCTGGCTCCGCCTAAATTGAACTCACAAATTTCAGATACGCTGAAGAATTATGCTATCACCAGAGAGTAGACATCTAGTTTGAAGAAAAATTTTACTTTTTCGTCAATTGAATTGAGCTCAATTAGCCTTAATGGAAAATTTTGTCTTTTACCCTTTCTAGTAAGCATATGTCTGAAGTGTAAAAGCTAGCGAGCACAGCCATGTCCATGATTGGCCTGACAATTACTCGCATTCACGATGCACCAGAGGAAGGCCTTGATCTAATGAGCATTGCTAGACCTCTAGTTGATGCAGGTAAAGTCTTACCTGTGTTGATTCACAAACAGAACGTCACTAGGGAGGCGTTCATCGAGCCAGGCTTGCCAAAGGAGACGAAGGCCATCCTAAAAGAGACCTCGGTGATATACTCAGATGATATTCTGTTTATTGAAAACTCCCTCGAGAAATGTAACCAAAACGTAGAAGTTACCATTGAGCTGCTCGAATGGTTAGGTTTCATCATAAATTATAAGAAGTCTGAGCTTGTAACTAGTTTTAGATGTAAATTTCTTGGAGTAATTATAGACGCTGAAAGGTATTTAATCGAACTACCAGATGATAAGAGAAAAAATGTTTTTGCCGTTATAGAAAAAACGTTTAATTCCACAAAATGTTCAATTAGAGAGTTTGCAAGGGTTATTGGTAAACTCATTGCATGCTGCCCAGCTGTCGAGTACGGTTGGTTATACACAAATAGGTTAGAAAGAGAGAAGATTTATCAACTTATACTTAATGATGGGGTTTTTGATTATCAGATGTGCATTAATAATAGAATTAAAGAAGACTTAACTTGGTGGAAAGATGACATTAGTAGTAGTGTACACTATATAAAAGTTGATTTTTAGGCAATGACTATTTATACTGACGCTTCTTTAACGGGCTGGGGAGCATGCAATAATTTTAACAAACAGATCTTCGGTTTTTGGACAAAGAATGAAAAGAACAATCACATAAATTACCTTGAGTTACTTGCAATTAAAATTGCGCTAGACTGCTTAGCGAGCAATCTGAGAGACTGTCAAGTTCTAATCAGAGTTGACAACACAACGGCGTTAGCTTATATAAATAAAATGAGCGGAGTCAGGTTCGACCATAATAACGACTTAGCTCGTGATATTTGGCAATGGGCGGAGAGGCGTAGGATTATCTTGTTAGCTTCTTATATTGCATCAAAAGAAAATGTAATTGCAGATAAATTATTTCGACAAGAATGTGTTGATATAGAATGGGAATTGAATAATAAGTGTTTTCAAAGAATTGTAGAACCCTTTGGTTTCCCAGAGATTGACCTCTTTGCCAGCGCTCAAAACAAGAAATGTAAAAAATTTGCATCTTGGAAACCGGACAAGGGCGCGGCATACATTGGTGCTTTTACAATTCTCTGGTCCAAGTTGTACTTTTACGCTTTCTCGCCCTTCGCCCTCATTCTCAAATCTCTAGCAAAGATCAGACGCGAAAAAGCAAGAGGCATTATGGTAATCCCGGTTTGGAGAAAACAGCCCTGGTTTCCCCTCTTTGACTCCATGAGGCTCGGGGAAACTTTGATATTTGAGGCTAATCCAAATTTATTGATATCGCCTTGTAGGTCTCAACAACATCCTAGAGCAGAGCATCTCAATTTAATTGCAAGCAGAGTGTGCGGCAATACAGCTGTGCCTTAAAGCAATGGAAAGAGTTTTGTGCATAGCAAAAATTGCAATATTCAGATATTAATCCAACCTCAGTGATTAAGTTCTTATCAGAACTATTTTATAAGGGAGCGTCTTACGGTACCTTAAATTCCTGTAGAAGCGCACTCTCTTTGATTGCGGACACAAAGATAGGTGAGCATGCGGATATTGTTAGATTCATGAAAGGGGTCTCGAACTTACATCCATCAAGACCAAAATACTCTGTTACTTGGGATGTATCATTAGTTTTAGATTACCTAGAGAAATTAGATACTTCGGAGTTAAAGAATTCAACATTAAAAACAGTTACTTTATTAGCGTTGAGCACAGCTCAAAGGGCTCAAACTCTCGCTAAATTAAATATTGATAACATTAGAAGAGATTCAGACTGCTTACTTATAATGGTACCTGAGGCAATTAAGACTTCAGGCCCAGGCAGATTGCAACCTTGCCTAAAAGTTCCAAAGTTTAGAGATAAGCCAAATTTGTGTGTTTTTTCTGCACTGAATCGTTATGTGAAGGTAACGAAGGGCCTTAGAAAAGAATGTAGTCAATTGTTCGTTGCTACTAGAAAACCATACAGGGCAGTTAACGCGTCTACGGTCGGTAGATGGGTGAAGGAAGTCGATTTTGACACGATCAGATTGTTCGCGGGTTGGTCTGAAAAGTCTCAGACTTTCGAAAAATTCTATCAAAGACCGATTGTATCGGATGGTTTTGAATTTGCGAGAGCAATATTAAAATAAGTTGTATTATTAGGTGAATAAAGTTTTGTACTTTTGTTTTTTCAATGAATACTCTAAACAACTACAATTGATTAAATGCTGGAGAGCGAGGACGTAGTATAATTGATAATCAAACGAACTTACCTGTACGTGAAGTTCGATTTTAATTATACATAGTCCTCGCTCGAATACATTTAGTCCCTACCCTTTTTTGATACATAGTATCATCCCTTCCTGTTTCAAGGAGAAATTATTCAGCATAAAGTTGATCCTGCTTCATTACTCTAAAAATAGTGAAGTGGGTAGATGGTGGGGATAGTAGGTCCATTTTCGAATCTATGACTCTGAAGATGTGTGCTGCCACCGTGGACCGGAAGGATACTACAATTGTTTAAATGTATTCGAGCGAGAACTATGTATAATTAAAATCGAACTTCACGTACAGTTAAGTTCGTTTGATTGTCAATTATGATCATGTAAATTTACTGAAATGTTACATCACTGAAAAAAAAGTATTTGAATCAAAAAAGATTTCTTTGATTCAAAGAAATGGTCGTATAGAAATGTATTTGGTTGGAATAACCGCTCTACTGTTTCAAATAAATATTTAGCAGATTCTGTAAAACAGTCTTCGAGTGTAAGATGGGTATTATTGAATAAAAGAAATTGAAATTCCTCGGAAAGAAAATGCAATTTATATCAAGAAATGTTGGATAAAATAAAAAAAATACTTCCTCCACACAAGGAATTATGTAGTTGACAAAAATATACATTTGAAACCAAATAAATGACTCATTGTTCTGAATGAATGTGCCATGAATGGAAATGAATATTTCTTTGAAATGAGCATACGTGAATTGATGGAAAGAAATATATTTTAAAGTCCAGCAAATATTTTATTGGCTCATAAAACTATTTCTTCGCCTTAAAATTTTAAGTACTTGAAGCAAAAAAAATATCCCACTGATTCAAACAAATATTTCTTTGGCCTAAACCATGTACGAGTGCAATAAATCTTGAATTATAATGAACATTGCTATTATTACACATATTTAATTTAAACAACTCATATAATTTAAAATCTTGATGAACCTGAAACAGAAAAATTCGATGAAAAGTCCACAGCGATGACCACGACGCTGTCGCAACATGGAATTTCTAAGGTAGAAAGCCGTATTTAACCCTCAACGTAAATAACAAAGAAATATTTCTTCGAATCAAAAACGTGAATATTGAATTTAACAACATATTTGTTTGACCTGAAGAAGTATTCAATTGAAACAAATTATGCCAAATTATTGAATGTTTATTTAAAAAAATAATCACTTCGTTGGAATAAATGTTTATTTGGTATAATTAATTTAATTCTAGTAAGAAAATGAAATATTTCCTTCAACTGAAGAAATAAATATTTATGTAAACACAATATCTTGTTCATCTGAATAACTGCTTCATTGGTATAAATGCATGATCTATTTGTAACAAATAAATATATTTTCATAATTTAATTAATATTATTTTGAATTGAATCATTATTACTTTATCCCCAACGGTGATACCACGCTGAAAACACCAGTTCTCGTTAGATCAATGAAGTTAAGCAGTGTTGGGTGCGGTTAGCACTTGGATGGATGACCGTTCGGGAATACTGTGTGCTGTTGACCCGTCGTGGGTGTGGTGAGCCCACACTTGTAGTTCTTTACTACATGAAACTATCCACCTAGAAACATTACCCGAAGCGGGTGGTGTCACGCCTACCCCGAAAGGGAAATGGCTTAATGGTATACTTTGATTTAAATAAACCTAAAGACTGGATTCAAGTATGTACAATTAATTTATTCGAATGCGTCCGAATCAATTCAACGAATGGAACTCATTGAATCAAAAAAATATTTCTTTGATTGACCAAGCAGATTTCAACGAATCTGGACTTTTGGAATCAAAGAAATGGTTTTCTTGAATGTAAGGAATATTTGTTTGAGTCAAAAAAATATAGCCAAAGAATTAATTTCTGTAGATCAACAAAAGATGTGTGTCTAGTTTAAATAAAAATTACTTCAGTGTAGTTCAAAAGATACAATTTATTGTTAGAAAATAACGTAGTTTGAATTCTCATGTATTTTTCCTTGAAGGAAATAAATATTAAATATTGCTTGATTTTGTATCAACTTTGTGTATCAGATGGAAAGGACGTACAGAGGACATACGATAGACACGCGAGATACACATTCTTAATAACTTATTGTACGCACACAGAAATATTATTCTATAGCCTAACCTACATGTATATAATTCACGCAACGCCCTTCCATAACGCAAAATATCAGACACCGAGGACATCGGTAGAAATGGTCCTTATATATCAAGCAAGAAAATTCTTACCGCTTGTGAGAAACGACCAGTGCCGAAACAAAAGTTTTCGGCGGACCGTGTTATATTTAAATTTCTTACTTCAACCTCAGATATTTTTGTGACATTTGTCACTGAAGTGTTCTATAATAACTAGGGGATAGTAGGCTATAATGGCAAGCTTTGAATTAAATGTCCTATAAATTATAATGTGATTTTGATGTGGTCAATTTTTTGGGGTCAAGCTCACATCATCAGCGAACACGTTTTATTACTCAATTGCTTTTTTGTTTTTACAATATGAAGATTATCAAGTAAAAAGTATGCGATATGATAACTCTGGTTGAAAAAAATACCTTGAAATGAAAAGTATGAACTTAGAAGAAATCAGTTTCAAACATTCAAAAATTTCTTACACGTGAACTCTAAATTTATAAACGATTTCACAATTTGAAATCATTACGACCTGTTTGTTCAAAGTTCAGATCTTTGCCGAATCAAAGAAAATATCCGGGCAGTTGAATAAAAATCGATTATATTCGGCGGTATATAAACCCAAGAAAATGTTATTATTTAAACTTTTTCCCCAATATTTCTGAATGAGTGTTAAAAAATATTGTAACCTAGTATTAATAACACCGGCACACAAAAAAAAACCACTTTTATGTTCTACAGATGCGACACATATATTCCCATGTATTCTGACCCGCTGAGCACGAATCCGTGGTCCGCTTGACCCCAGCACATCTGGATCAAGGGCATTTGAAGGTCAAACGGACAGAAAAGTCATTTAGATGAAGATAACTACCATAATTTATGTTTTTTGGGTCGCTGAATCCGAATCCGGGGTCCATTTGGACTCAGCGAGTCAAGGTCAAGGTCATTTAGAAGTCAATTTCGTTCATTCCACTAAAAACAAATTTCTGACTGCAAATTCTGAAAGAACGGAAGATTTTACGTCCAGATATGTATGTTATTATTTTTTTGTGAAGACCTGTTGAGGTCACTTTATTTAAATATATAGATGATTCATATGGGTAAATGGTAAATGGGCTACATGGGACTAGACTACCATACTAATATATTGTGGGGGTCGCTAAGTCTGAATCCGAGGCCCGTTTGACCCCACGGTGCCAAGGTGAAGGTCATATCAAGGTCATATCAAAGTTAGATCGAAAAAAAATGTGTTACTGATCCAAAATTCGACTTCTACATGTGGGTAAACTTTCCCTGGCGTCTCGATATTTTTCTGCTTTTACCCTCGCTTGTAAGGAACTTTTGACAGCTCTAACGATTCGGCAAGTGAGCTTTTATGAAGCCGCCCTTATCCGACTTGCCTGTTACACCAACGATCAGCTAACTTCACTTGAGCGAGCAAAGCTAGTGGCTTCAAATTTTAAAGACGGTGGTGACAACTTTTATGAGAACAAAGGACAGTTTCTGTACGAAGTTACCTGCAACACTATTTACCCGAAGTTTTTTCTGTGCTCCACGTGGTGACGGCGGAAAACGGATTTTTTTCTTGCTTTTCATTTTTCGGCTAAGCCCTGTGGTGAAGGCATTGTGCCGTCATGGCCGACACGAGAGAAAGTACGATGCAGGGTATTGGACGCCAAGTATCGGCGATTGGTCGGGGTGAGGAAACGGGCCCGCAATCGTCGTCATCCAGCTACCGCCACCCTTTATTGGTTGGCGATTCAACTGATAAAGAATATAAAGCTTCAACAAGTAATCATGTTTTTACCAGCCATGACTGCAACAGCGATAGAAATGTTTCTTGCTACGTTTGTGGAAAGTATGAAGTCATCACTTGCCGTAGGTCAATGAATGAGCAATGTAGAGACATATATCGTCAATGTTATAAAAGAGAAATTTCCCTTCCAAATGAAACATTTGCTCCAGATAGCATTTGCAGTGCTTGTTACACTATGCTTTTACGTTGGAATAAAGTGAAAAACAATAAAATGTTGAAATACTCCTCACCGGTAATATGGTCAATACCTCAATCAGAAAAAGACTGTTATTTTTGCAACACAAAAGTTAAAGGATTCAACGTTAAAAACAAATCAAGAATATCTTATGCAATAGTGTCTTCTGTCATAACTGCGAAGTCTAATCAAGAGTCTGCTATCGAAAATATGGATACGAGCTCAATGATAAATGAAGCTTCGACAAATAGAGAGACAGATAGAGAGGTTATGTTAGACGGTGAAGAAGAATCTGATGATTGCTCATACGAAGACCATGAAAATGAAGAATATGTGCCAAAATTGCGGAGAAAGCAAAAAAATGAATCTATAAGACTATCCAACCAAGATAGCTTAAACGATTTCATCAGGAGCATGGGTCTTCCTAAAGATGCTTCTGAATATATGGAAGCTGATTTAAAGAGCCGTGGAATGGTAGAACAGGGGACGAAGTCATCTTTCTACAGGAATCGAGAAAAGAAGTTCCGTCAGTACTTCAATAAAGATGAAGAAGGTATGTTGGTATATTGCAGAGACGTTAACGGTTTGATGAATGAACTAAAAAAGGATGTTTACGTTCCAGAAGAATGGAGATTGTTTATAGACTCGTCAAAACAAAGTCTTAAGGCAGTGCTGCTTAACAATGGAAATCAGAACGCAAGTCTACCAATAGCGCATTCAACAAAATTAACAGAAAGTTACGAAAACGTCCAATATGTATTGGAGAAAATTGAATATGACAAACATAAGTGGCAAGTTTGTGGTGATTTGAAAATCATAACCATTCTCCTTGGTCAACAATCAGGATATACAAAGTATCCCTGCTTTTTGTGTTTGTGCGTAGCAGGGATCGCACGAATCATTACAAGAAGAAAGTTTGGCCAATAAGAGAACAACTTGAACCTGGAAATCATAATGTACTTCAACAACCTTTAATTTATCCATCAAAAGTATTTCTCCCGCCTCTGCACATTAAACTTGGACTCATGAAACAATTCGTCAAAGTTTTGAATAAAGAAGGAACATGTTTTCAGTACTTGACAAATGAATTTCCTCGATTAAGTGATGCTAAATTGAAAGAAGGAGTATTTGATGGACCTCAGATCCGTAAAATGTTTTACGACGAAAATTTCATCAAGACAATGACAGGCTTAGAAAAAGCTGCTTGGCTCAGTTTTCGAGATGTTGCTCAAAACTTCTTAGGAATTTACAGAAGTAATGACTACAAAGCAATCGTAGCAAATATGGTGAGGAACTATCGACGCTTGGGATGTTTGATGAATCTCAAACTTCATTTCATGGACTCTCATATTAGCTATTTCCCTGAGAACTTAGGCGATTACAGCGAAGAGCAAGGGGAGCATTTCCATAAAAATCTAAAAGACGCTGAACTTCGATGGCAAGGAAAATGGGACGTGAATATGTTGGCTGACTACTGCTGGCTGCTAAAGAGAGATCAAGTACCTGGCGATGACGATGGTGATAGTTCGAAGAGAACTAGAAATCCACTGCATAGATCCTTTGACAATAAAAGAGAACGTTATAGGCGAAAGAAAGAATAAACGCTATTGCAAAATGCCATACCGTAACTCTCGTTTAGTCCTGATTCGTTGGGTTGAAGGAGATTCAGATTCGAATTCAGCTACCCTTAAAACATGTAAAAGTCAAATTTTGGAACAGTGACACATTTTTCTCCAGATCTAACTTTGATATGACCTTGATCTGACCTTGACCTTGGCGCCCTGGGGTCAAATGGGCCTCGGATTCAGACTTAGCGACCCCCGCAACATATTAGTATGGTAGTCTAGTCCAATGTAGCCCATTTACCATTTACCCATATAAATCATCTATATATTTAAATGAAATGACCTTTACATGACCTTAGAGGTCGTCATAAAAATATAAAAACATACATATCTGGACGTTAAATCTTCCGTTCTTTCATAATCTGCAGTCAGAAATTTGTTTTTAGAGAAATGAACGAAATTTACCTTGAAGTGACCTTGACTTCGACTCGCTGAGTTCAAATGGACCCCGGATTCGGATTCAGCGACCCAAAAAACATAAATTATAGTAGTTATCTTCACACAAAATACTTTTCTGTCCATTTGACCTTCAAATGCCCTTGACCCAGATGTGCTGGGGTCAAACGGACCACGGATTCGATCTCAGCGGGTCAAAATACATGGGAATATATGTGTCGCATCTGTAGAACAGAAAAGTGTTTTTTTTTGTGTGCCGGTGTAATCTGATGCAGAAATGTTGTATCTTTTGCCATATCTTATGTTAGGAAAAAATGCAAATTGTTTGATTATGAAAATTGAATAATTTATGCTTAAATTTGTGGAAAAATGTTCAATATGAAGTATTTGCTTTTCAAATTAAAGATCACTCAAAACAAGACATACCAAAATTATAAGAAAATAGAAAAAAATGTATGGGTGAAAATTCCACCATATATGCGTTGATTAAAAGTAGTATATCAATCACTAAAATAGTTACAAACGTGAATTTTGAATTTTTTACCGTAAAACTAATAATTTTAAAATGTGTATAAACTATTTTCAATTTTAAAATAATATAAAATGAATAGATTCACATCTAAACTCTTTTATTCAATTTGAATTTAAAAACGTTTAAATATTGTCTCAGTTTTATATGTTACATTTTTAACCCACAGCGCAAAGTGCAAAGTTTAACCTTTTAATGTAAGAAGTTTAATTTTTTCATTTTGTTCGCTTTTGAAAGTGCAAGTGAAATTTTTTAGTTTCAATTTATAAATAACAAATACACAATTATTGATTGCAAACGACTTTAAAATAAAAATATTTAACCTCTGATTTAAAAAGTGTTTGGTTTTAAACGATCATTTGAAAAATGTTTGAGTTCTAATGTTTATAACTTAAAATTGCTTCAAAATTATATAAGTTTCGAAATTGGAAAATCTATTGATTCATTATTCCATTTGGAGCATGGAAAATGAAAACGTGGATTTATATGTAATTTTATTTCAAATTATTCCATTGAATAGTGCTGTATTATTATTGAAACGTGCTGTAATTTTGAGCGACCAAGAACCGTGATTTTCACAGCCGAAAAGTAGTTTCTCTACAACTTGTTCGTAATAATCATTTTGAACTTTTACGGCACCGAATTTTCGTATTTATTATCAGTTCTGTAATTATGCCTAAACAGTTCGAGATGATTTACAGAAAAGTCATTGTTAATGCACCGAATTTTTCTCATGTCCGCTACATCGTATACTACCCGTGTGGAAAGATTGTCATGACGCTAGCTGGGCCCAAAATAAGAAAAATTTGGCCCCAAATTGGGGATTTAGACAGGACCAAATCAAAAATGAAACGCCTAACCCGGCTAGAGTCTAACTTACTGACCGACTTGGCCCCAACTGGGCTTCATTAATTTTTCTAGTCTCAGCCACATTAAAATAAAAAATTGTTTTCAGGAATAAATAAATGAGTAAAAAATTTATGAAGGTGAAATTGTTTATTTAAAAGAATAATTTCAAGTAGCTGAGCATTTCGAGAAGTAGTCTTATGAATGTGCAAATTATTTATTCTTTTATAAAAATACAGCATTCAAATTTTTTTTAGGTTTGACTTAATTGCGTTATAAACATAGACTACTTATGCTTCATTTACTTACTTTCGTTTTCGTTCTGGAATCTTGGAATGTTGGAAAATGCTCGATGTCTCCGAACGCGACGAGTGCTTTTCACTTTCGGCATTTTTGATCTGAATCACGCTTTAATAATTGATACATACAAAATCACAAAAACAATCGCCATTATAACTTCAAACCAACCTACTTGTCATTATGTGTTCAGGAGGTTTAATATGGAGCCCGACTGAAAACAGATGCACAGCCATGTTGATGGCGCTGCAAACATTTGGCAGTTTCCGAACGGGTAGTTCAGTATAATTCCTCATTTACAATTTTTTTCCGTGTAGTTCTACTATCGCTTAATAAAATAATTCTTTGGGAGGACGAAATATCACTTTGCGACAAATTTACTATTCTTTGAATTATATATGAAATTCATTACGTGCAATAAATATTTCCTTGTATTTGAAACAAAATTTCTTTGATAGACGCCTTTGTCAGCCGATGCCCAGTCGCAGCGGCGCTAATATGCGCGGCACATTTGACATTTCAAAGGTCATACCAAATAAATTGCAGAGCAATTATTATTGAAAAATATCAATTTATTCAGTTTTCATCGAAAGATTGAACCAAAAATTGGCTGAAACTCTCTGAAAAAGTTGTTTCATAATGCAAACTGTAAACTTTTACATAATTTATAAAATATTTTAGTCACTCTATAGTCAAAATTTCCATGATGGAAAACGTAATTTTGAAATTTAATTTTATTCATGAGAAAGATTTAATTTCTCTTAACTGATCTTAAAATGCAAACTTAAATTTCCCATGATAAGATTTTTTACTAAAAGCTATTTAAATATTTTATATGACTTTTAAAATTGTCTTAAATCTGTATAATTCATCATGAAGATTTAGTTCAACTCGTCTTATTTCATGTTGACAAGAGTTGGCAACCAAATATCGGTAAGGTAGGAATCGGATCATTATTTTTCCTGTGAAATTGATTAACAGGAAATAACTTATTCAAACGAAGATTTCTTTTATTCAAATAAATCCGCGTTTTATTTTCTTCAAACACGTTTCAAATAAAAAAATGATTTCATTGCGATGAATATGTTGACGTCTGGCATGTGATTAATTTTTTTTCAGTTTAATGAACATACATTTATATTAGAAGAATATTTTTTATGCCTGTGTAATTTCTGCGTCGTGTTGACTATGATATTGTTAGAATACAGTAAATATTTGTTGAATTATATGTAATATTCCTTTGTCTCAAAATAATATTTCTTCAATTTGAGTGATTATTTGATTGCAATGATTATGTCGACTTCTGGCATGGAATAAATATTTTTTCAGTTTAATGAATATATATTTATATTAGAAAAATATTTTTCAAATTCAAACAATTTTCTCATTGTGTTGATTATGATAATTGTTAGAATGCAATTAATATTTGTTCAACAGAATGAATATTAGTAGATAAGTAAGGCCGGTTCTAACTCAAGATTCCTAACTTACCGACATCGAGAAGATTATACCTGTAGTGGTTCGTGTCTGTGCTAAATTTTTCTAGAAAGTGGTTCATGTCCGTGCTAAGCTTCTCGAACATTCTCGAAGGTCCTGATGACGTCATCGTGCATTCCTACCTTACCGGCATTGATACAAGAGGGGTACCGGACCTG
>CAKNXH010064373.1:45335-66383 GCA_932178445.1 Andricus quercusramuli | reverse complement strand
AATTCCCAGGATACTTTGAATTTCTTGAATTATCTGCATTACTCATATTCTCTGAATTCCTCATGTTCTCTGAATTCCCTGAATCCTCTTAATTTTATGAATTCTCTGAATTCCCGAAATTCTGTGAATTTTCTGAATTCTCGGAGTTCGCTGAATTTCTCAAATTCTCTGATTTTCGTGAATTCTCTGATTTCCGTGAATTCTCTGATTTTCGTGAATTCTCTGAATTTTCTGAATTCCCGAAAGTGTATGCGTGTAAAGTGATATTGAGTAGGGTTAGCCTAATTGTTTGCATTCTCAAATCGGCCTCAGACTCACTGAATTTTCAAAATTTTGCACATCTCAAAACTCTTTCTCTAATTTGTTCTTCAGTATCAAAAATTTTCTGGCTAAAGTCTAAAAAATCGGTATCATCTAACAATTGAACTTTATACTGCAAAATATTATTATTGAACAAGGATTTATTGATTTAAACAAATTTTGATAGATTTCTGAAACTTACCTTTTGAGGAATGCAAACAGTTTTGATTTTCGTTTTCGGAATCAATTATGATTTACAGTTCAGAAACGTCGACTTATTTTTGGATTGACTCAAATACATTTTGGAAACAGCGTTCCAGATAAAAATGTGATCCTTGCTGATGAACCTTGCCTTTCGAAATCCGGATCAAAGTTCTGAGAGTTGGCTCATTTATCTAACCCAGTTAGTCTGTATGTCATTCAATATTTACGTGAATGTCTAGGCCACACAATTTACAACTGAAATGCATTTGTAATTAGATGGATCTTTTTTTTCGCTTTTCTCGAATTACTTGCAAGGTTTTTGGTAAACTATAGTTATCAGTTATCAGATATTCCAGGAGAAGATGTCCTAATTCACTGAATGTGAGGATTAACTTGACCGTTGAGGGATGAGACGGCTAATACGCTCGTTCCATTCGTCGAGACTAATACAGTGTCGAGCAATGAGTCTGAGTTTGAATTTATTGCCTGCAGCCCAACAGGCTTTAGAATTACGGCAGTCACTGATTGAATGGCTCAATGACATTCGTTCACAGTAGAAAATGTTGTTCAAATCTGACATTGACATTATTATCTATTTTGTTGATGAAAAATTTTTCAATAATTTTTCTGGGAACAATACTATTTTCAACTGAGAGAATTTTAAAATTATCAAAATCAAATTGTGGCCAAGTCCTAAAAAATGTTTTCTGAGAGCAATCCTTACAATCATATTTATAAACAACACCAGATAATTTACCTTTAGGTGAAGGATCTTTTAGATTATTGAAAAATTTGGAGAAACTATTGATGAATTGTAAAACTTATTAGTTTCTTCTTTGAACCAGAGATCAATGAGGGATTTAGGGTAGCCATTGTTAATTAGGGTTTGTGTAATTAAATTAATATTTCTATTCCTAAACGCAATGTCCGAGATGCGAAACCTTCTAAAAAATAAGTTACTAGCAATGCTAGTTTTATGATTGTAAGGATGTGCAGAATCAAAGTTCACGTACCTCCCAGACCAGGATTGCTTTTGGAACCAATCGATTTTTAGAGAATTATCAATCCTTATGATAAGTCTATAAAGAAAATTTGCGAATTATTTTCATCTTCAATTGTAAATTTAATACTAGAGTGTTGAGAGTAGAATAAGTTAAGGATTTGTCCAACTTATCGAGAGGAAGAGCAGTAATTATATCATCGACATAACTGAAGAAAAACGGAATAGCAAAAGATAACGATGAAAAACATTTAGATTCTAAATTTTTCATGAGAAGGTTCGCAGCTGAAGGGCAAAGTGGAGAACCCTTAGCTAATCCTCAGACCTGAATCTAAAATCTTTCAGATATGAATGTTATTGAACATAGAGACCACATCCAGGGAAACTAAAACATAATCAGATGGAATTTTTTGAAATTTTATTCATTGTACAAAAGGGAGACTATCGGTGATATGGTGCGTTTTTCCAATAATATTGTTTTAGATTTTGGATATAAATTTAGAGATACTATAAGCAGGCAAACATTACCAGCGTTACTCTCGGAAATCGTCAGAATCGAATACGACAATATCGTTTAGGGATTCTATATCAAGGATTGTACAAAACAATAGTTTATTTTTTGTTTGTTTATTGTTTATTTTTTCACACCAGCACTATCGTAGTAACCTCAGTGAGGTTTATTGTTTGATACTAAATATGATAATAATATAAATAAATATATTGGATGAATTAATAAATAAATAATGTAAACCG
The DNA here is from genome assembly GCA_932178445.1 of Andricus quercusramuli. Taxonomy (NCBI): domain Eukaryota; kingdom Metazoa; phylum Arthropoda; class Insecta; order Hymenoptera; family Cynipidae; genus Andricus; species Andricus quercusramuli. The sequence continues at coordinate 64,126 of CAKNXH010064373.1, read as the reverse complement.
TTTTACGCAACAAACTTTCGAAATTCAAAAATTAATTTCTAAATCATCATAACTCCTATCGACATTGTTTCTCGCCCACAATTTCTGTATATTCCAAATGTTTTAAATGTTTTCAAATTTTCAACAAAATAGCTTCAAGCTTATTAGAATCTGATACTCGTTGATCTACCGTATTCGGAGGTTATTCAGAAAGTAGATTTATTCCGTTTCTTGAAACTTGAAAAAGCAATTTGTCTCCAAATAATTGCGGGACTATATAGGTTCACCAAATTACTTTTCAGTTAAATTGCCTTTCCGTTTAACACACGTCATGGGCCGAGGGATGACTTTCCTTATAATAGCGTCGAAGATGTCTCCAGCCACATCTCTGGCCCAATCATGGATAGCATTTTTTGACCTTGTCGTTATTGGAAAACCTTTTTGCCCCCATGAACAACTCCAAAGATGCAAGCAGATGTTATTCCGATGGTGGCAAGATGTTGCTCTAAGCTGGGTGGTTATTAAAGTCCTATCCAAATAACTGAAACAATTTCTTTGCGATGTTCCTCTTCTCCTGTTCTGAATGACTCCGCAAACTATTTTCAAGGTTTCACAGTAGCATTATGCGGTCATTGTTTTCCCCTAAAGCAAAAATTTAAGAAGGAAATTATTTTTCGGTCCCAAAACCCAGGGTCCATGATGTAACAGAGGTAACTGATAAACAGATGACTTTGCTACCCAGGCCTTTTCCTAAAACACATTGAGCTGATCATTGCAAAGCTGATTACACATTTGCCAATTTTGTCAAAATTAATATCATTTGAGCTTTAAAAGCCCAGTAGACTTACCTTCTGGACATCCCTGGTATAAGGCTGTAACCTAATTGTCTCTAAGCTCTGCGATAAGAACATCGTATTCTGGCTCGAAGGACTGAAAAAATCTGATACTGTTGTTATCCTCCTCCGTTAATGGAAATATATCGTCATTGTCATACATGCTCACTTTAACCCTTACGCAATCATACTCTTCAGCAATATTGGTGTGAGTGCACTGCAGGAATGGGTACAAAATGCGTGCATTTTGAGACCTTTCTCGAATTATCAGTCCGATAATGAAGCCCCTTCTTACTGCTACCAGATAATACCTTCCTAACCATGCTTCGTGAGATATATTTTGAATGCTCTCATTACGAGTCTCGAACAGATGTACCCTTGGTCTACAGGGAGCCGGATGAACTGGAACACCATTTTTGGATAATTCTGGAAGATGGAAACAAAGACAAAGAAAACATATTTTTAATCTGAAACAACTACCGCTGGATGGCCTTTTCAATCGAGGATAAAGATTCCCTGATTCTTCTGGGTTAAAGAAAAATTATTCAGGGTCATTGAAATAAAAAAAATTATCTGATTAGAGTAGACAAAATTTAATCTGATGTATTTGCAACCAAACTGCAAATTAAAGCACTTAAATGGGAAATTCTTGAATTGATAATTATTTATTCTTATTACCACATTGAAATACAACACTTTAACTTGCAAAATGAAAAATCGTTTTATGAAACAATATTGAAATTTTAACGTTCAAAATTTAAATTTAATACTCTGAAATGTGTACGATTGTAGGCTTCCTATTTCAACAAATTGAGTTTCAAATTGATCAGTTTTGAGAATATCGTAGTCTCTAACTGATTTTGAAACAAAAAATTTTCACATTGAAAAGAAAAAATTTTTCAAGAATGTATTTTCCGGATAATTTTTTGTTTGAAATTTTTGTTTCTAAATTCTATTACGACTTCAGTAACATCTTAATTAGCAATAAATTTACTGCAATTAAAATTCTCATTGATATTATTCTACTCACCAACAAATTTGAGCAAAACCGCTAAGCTAAGGAGCAGGATACCAAAAATAATCTTCATTTTCTCTTGATAAAAGTCACTAAGTTTGGTGAATTTCAGTGTATGTTTAATCAATATTTTACCAAATATCTCATCATCTATGCGCTACTTTTCTCGTAATTCGGAATTATTCTACATACTTGTATAACAAACTGAAAAAGTGAAACTTACTGGCCTGACACATTTATAATTAAAAAACACTACTTGTGAAAATCAAGGTGCGAGTGGAAGTACTAACAGATAACAAACAGTGTCTACAGTTTCAAGATTTAACTTACGATAAACTTGAAGGCTGCTTGAATCGATTACCCACTTTTTCTCGTTGATTTGAGATATTTCTGTATATTTGTCAACATGCTTGATTTTCTGGTTGTTTGTGTTCCTAGAGTCGTGAGAAGTGTTCGCTGGGCCCTTCCTGTCTGTACGAACTATCTGAAGAGTTTTTCTTTAACTTGCAGAAGCCAATCGTATCCACTCAATGTAGCGTCTTCCTTAGAGTTTCGTGAGTCTGATAGAACATATTTCAGAGAATCTGCTGTCATCAATATTTTGGAATTTATTGAGCCAATTAAGCGTTTTCTGAAAAATGTCACTGAATAGAAAGGACATGAAATAGGAAGGGACAGTCATCGCATAAAATGCACCTTGCATCGCACCTCTTACTTTTCCATAACACCTAACATGAATCCAATGAAGCGTCCCAGGGAATTTTCATGACTGCATTCGCTGCATTTTGAACAAATTTTTTTATATTTTTGACAGATTCTAAAAATAAGCATGCAGCTCGACGAAAGCTAGGATGCAGCATCTCCTGCTCGTTTTTGTAAGGCTGACCTTAGGTGGAGATCCAAGCTGCTCTCCCAGGACCGTCCTCACCGCTGCTTCCACATCAGCAGCCTCCGTGGTCTCGACTAAGTCGTAGAGCACGACCTGCGCCTTCGGAACGAGGTGTCGAACACACGCGTCTTGTCCGAGGGCCTGCGATATGGCACCACCGAAGTGCTGCTGCTGCTCCGCCTTGGCACCCACCTCAATGAGGACGTCGCCCGTCCTCGTCTGCCTGATAGACCTGACATTTACGCCATGGTCCTCAGGCTTCACCTTCTTCTGAATGTCCCTTAGGACATCCGCATAGTTCATCCCCGGGTCTGACGTTATGGTCACGGCCTCCCGGGGGATTCTTCTTTTCTTCTTCTTCTTCTTCGGAGCTCCTTGTTCCTTATCGGGCACAATGTCCCTTTCAGGCACCATCTCCTTCGCAGTCTTCTTTTTTTCCACTGCACTGTCCTTCTTACTCCTCCTCCTACCAACCTTAGACGTCTGCGTGCTGACGGAATCCGTTGTCTCCTTAAATGTGGAGCTCAAGAGAGACTTCTCTTTGAGCTTTTCGCCTATTTTCTTCCTGAGTACCTTATTTATACTCTCCTCATAATATCCAAATTGCCGATTTAAGGCTCTTACCTTATAACCGACTGCGTTCATAGCCCCTTGAGCATCCTCCACTTCTTCTATAAAATCCGGATACGTGTCCTTCCTTGATTCGCAGATCTCCAGTATTTTTTTAAGGCACAGCCGTACCTTTTAGTGCTGCAATTTCAGTGCATCCTAAAATTCTCCGAAATACTTCTTCATCATAGCAGCTTCTGACTTAAGCTCGCATTGTTCCTCAACGTTGAAGCAGTTGCTGAGGACCAGCTCCTCTTCAACGTTTGTCTCCTCGCTCCCTCTCCGTTCTCCGTACTTAAGAGCCATAGTAAAGTATTCACCAGCACATCGTGCGTGGAGGCGCAGGCCGAAATAGCTGGGAACGGGTATATCCTCTGACCTAAGTCCTACCCCAGTACTCTGGGGCCCAGCCTTCGTTTAACCGGTCCCGGAATACACGGACGGACCGAACTCGCCCGGAGCACTGCAGGTTTCGATCCCTTCAGCCACCACATACTCCCCGATCAAGGCCCGAAGGGGCTGGCTCCAGATGCCCGGTCACAGCTTACAATTCGGCAGAGCAAGCTCACAGCAGCCCCTAGACCATGACGGCGGAAAGACCGAACATGGTTTCGGAGCACTCCCAGTGGGCTGCGACCGTCACTAATCGTGTGTTTGGTCCGCGGGGCCTATTTTATGCCAGCCCTACCCTCTATTTCCAGCGAGCATTCCCCTATCAGCCACCTGGGGACGCGCCAAGTAGAGGTAATACCTCCCCTTGCCCGCAGCCAACTCCGGAGGTCCTTGGAAGGAAAGGGATTAACAAACGCCACGAACAAAGTGTCGACTTTTCTTTCCAGTTGACTCGAGCGACATATTACCCAGCGACTATGCAGCCCTGTCAGTAGACGGACAAGTTTCGACCGCAGAGGCGGGATGTCCGCATGTCACGTGAATACTACCGAGAAGGGAAATTCTGACAGTGTTATGGATAACATCGAGGTGGATACAAACAAGCATGCCGAAAATGAGTTGCATGGAGAAAACATCAGGTTGAAACAAATTGATGGATGCAGGATAATATTGTGGAATGTAGAAGTGTTCTGTAACATCAGTGTTCTACAAGAAGAGGAAATCAATGTTGATGTGTTATGAGAAGTGGAAACATGGTGCGCCAGTGCTCCTAAGAATGTCCCAAAATCTTTTGCAAAATATAAGGATGTTCACTGTGATTATTGTCGTCATTGAAATTGGTTTTGTTAGTCCTTGTCGTTTGTTAACGCTGGTAAAAGGCTGCTCTTCCAAAACGTGGTCTGAATTTATTCCGTCTTCGAGTCATTGTAGCTTCGACTGTTGTTTGTTTCTACTTGACCTCGACGTGCTTTTAATATTGACGCACCATCCACCTTGAAACTTGCAGAATCCATCCGATGGCTCCCTCATGAGCTTGATTCTACTTTTTGGGTTGAAGAAATGTTCAACGGCTTGGCTTATGGGTGTATGTATTACATTCAGGCTGTGCTTCCTCAGGATTTCTCCTATTTCTCCCGCTGATTCTCGTATTGGTCAGACTAGTTTTCAGTGAAATTGATTTCCCTCTTTATGCTCATATTAACACTTCCACAATTTGATGAATATTGGTTTGTTAATATTTGGTATGCCTTATGATACAGCTTCCACACATCAGAAAACCAAACTGTAAAAATAACTCGTATCTGTGAAATATTACGAACATTTCTGGCATTAAATTATGTATGGATATAACAGGAAAGAAGATTCTAAAATTAGCATCATTACGAAGCTTTCTTTATTAGGAAAGAAATATAAATTAAAGATATAGAATTTTCATTTTTCTTACAACTTTGAGAAATTCACATTTCACGAGCCTAAGACATGCATCAGAATATTATGTTAGTTACGCAACATTGTTTGGGCTATACCCTAATGGTGTCTAAGCTCTGCTAAATGAATATCGGACTCTGGCCCGAAGGGCTTAAAGAATCTGAAGCTGTTGTTATCCTGCTCTGTTACTCCAAGTAGCTCGTCGTTGTTATACCTGTTTACTTTCACCCTTGCGCAATTATACACTCCAGTAACATTGGTATGAGTGCAATGCAGGAATGGGTGCAAAAATGATGCTTCTTCTGGAATGATCAGTCCAATGATGAACCTCTCTTTCACTGCCACCAAATACATTCCGAACTGTGCTTCGTGAGATATATCTTGAATTCTGTAATTGATAGTCTCGTACAGATGAACGTTTGGTCGAAAGGGAGCCGGATGAACTGGAACACCATTCCTGGATAATTCTGAAAGATGAAAACAAAGCCAAGAAAAAATACAAAATCTCGAACAACTAACGCGGGATGTCCTTCTCAATCAAGAAAAAACACTCGCGGTTTCTTTCAGGTTAAAAAGAATTATTTAGAGTCATTGACATTAGAAAATATCATCTGATGAAACTAAAAAAAATAATTTGATATATTTAAAACCAACCTGGTTGAAGCACTCAGATTGACAATTTGTTTCTGAATTGGCACAAACTCTGAATGATTCAGACGTATGAAATGGAAGATCCTTTGCAATGGTTCAAATGAGTCTAAATGGTCTAAATGAGAAAGAGCATTAAAAATAAAGAATGCCCCCTTACTTTCAATAACAATAATAACAAGAGAAAAAGGGCTATTTCAAACAATTCGGTTTGAAATTGTTTAGATTTGAGGGTTTTGTAGTCCCGACCTACTTTTAAAACAAAATTTCACATTAGAAAAAATTTGTTTCAAAGAATTTTTATCCCGGAAATTTGTTTAAAAAATTTTATTAATACTTAAGTAACGTTCTAATTGCAAACAGTTTATAAAGTTTCAATCGTACGTTTAAATTTGTTTGACACATTGGTTCCTATTTTACAAATTTTTATATCTAACAAGGATGTTATTTTCATCAATATTATAGATTCAATATTCATAGATCTTATTCTATAATTACCAACAAAGTTGAGCAAAACCGCTAAGATGAGAAGCAGAATACCAAAAATAATCTTCATTTTTTTCCTAATAAACGACACTACGTTTGGTGAGTTTCAGTGTATAATTGAATAATAGTATACCTAATGTCTCATTATATAGCCGCTATCTCTTTCATAAATCGGAATTATTTTACATATTTGTATGACGAACTGGAGGAGCAAGGCTTACCTGCCTGTCATATTTATGATTTTAAAAACCAAATGAATACAAAAATCAAGGTGGTCCACGACTTCAACTTTATGGATAGGTAATTCATTGTTCAAGCATGATTCGCGTCCGTTTTCAAGATTTAACTCACGATAAACTTGGAGGTTGCTTGAATCGATTATCCAATTTTTCTTGTTGATTTTACAAATTTTTACATATTTGTCTACATGTTTGATTTGTTGGTCCTTTATGTTTCTAGGGTCGTAAGAAGTGTGCATTTGGCTCTTTCTGCCTGTACAAACTAGCTGAAGAGTTTTTGTTTAATTTTCAGAAGCCAATCGTATTTACTCAATGTAGCATCTTTCTTAGAGTTTCTTGAGTCTGTTCAAACATATTTCAGAAAACCTACTGTCATCCATATTTTGGAACTTATTTTTGAAGGCCTCTGGAAATAAATCCAAGTCGAAAAATGGGATACAGAGATAGCAGGAGACGTCAACAATTCCTTTCTTAAAGTCTTACCTATTAAAAAATGAGCATCTTGGTTTCTTCTCATTAGTTTAGCGTCCGCTGATAGCACAGTGGACTGCCAGGTCTTTAATTTTCTCTCAAAATCGATACAATGAGATGCAAAGATCGCCTAATCGTTGGCATATGTGGTACACATGATGTGCCTGAAATCCAGTAAGATGCCCTCAAGCCAATTCTCTCTAAAAAAAACTGAAAATCATTCAGGAAAGATACGAAGGAAGAGGGCTCAAGGTCTCTTCCTGAAGAAATTCGATGATCAATATCTCCCTGAAGAAATGCAATGATAACTGGTTGAGATGATCCCTCAGGAGTACGAACCTAGAGAGAAGTATCATCATAGAAAGTTTTACAGATTTTTATAAACTTGCAGCTGTTCCCACTTCGCATTAGTTTCTCCCATAGAAGGTTGGGCTGACCAGAAGGAAAGTGATTAACAAATGCTATGATAAAAATGTAGACTTCTCTTTCCAGTATGTTGAATGTATTTTGGAAACGGCATACAAGAAAAAAATGTCATCAATGCATTCTCTTCCCTTTCGCAATCCTGATTGAAATTCAGGGAGTGCGTCAGTTTCGTCATCCCATTTCGTGAGTCTGTCATTTAATATTTAGGCGAATATCTTCACCAAGCGATTCACTAATGAAATGCATTTGTAATTAGATGAATCTTTTTTGTCGTCTTCCTCGTATTTTATGGTAGCGTTTGACTTTAACCGCGCCCCAGACAACCATGCTCGCCCCATTCCTTCAGACTCATGCAGTTCAAAGGTTAAGAATATTTTTCTAGAAAGGGTCTTTCAGTAAGACCTATCTTTCTGACCTAATGTTTCTTAAAGACTCTTTAGACAGCCTTGTATTATTTTGTATCTGATTTTCTAAAATCAGAATTGTTACATTTTAGAAGCCATCTTCTCGCCTCCCTCTTAGCTTCTGCGCTGCTTTCACTGCACTATGGTTTTTTTTAAGTATTCCTCTATTGCCAGTGTCATTGATCCCCTATTTTGTGCATGTTCTTCTTTATTCACTCTTTTGCTGCCGCTGATAACACTAGTGCTCATATCATTTATAAATCTATTAAGGTCCTCTCTCGGTTTACCGTGACTCATTGTGTGAACAAATGTATCTTTGGCACCTTCAAACAAACGCATAGATTCAAAAGATTCGAGTTCCTCTTTTTTATTAATACTACCCTTGATATAAGATGTGTCTCCAGGATCAGCAGCATGTGATCAGACCGCGTTGTAAAATTGAATACGTCAAGGTAACGAAATAGTTTGGTGTGACAACTGTCGCCAACTCGTGTCTCCCATTTGAAATTTTCAAATTACATTTGTCGAAACATTCCATTATGGTCATCAATAAAATTGTTGTTATCAGTCCTTGTCGTTTGTTAGTGCTGGTAACAGACTGCTTTTCCGAAGTTGTTTTTTTCTACTTGACCTTGAAGTGTTTTCAAGATTGATACATCATTCACCTTGAAACTTGCAGAATCCATCAAAGGGCTTCCTCATGAGCTTGATCTTATATCTGTGGAATATTACGAAAATTTCTGGGTTTGAATTATACCTAAATACAGCAGGAGAGTAGAGTCGATAATTTACTTCATTACGAACCTGCCTTTATCAGAAAATAAATGAAAATTACACATGTAGAATTTTTATTCTTTCCACAATATTCAGAAATTTACATTATTTCACGAGTCTAAAACATGCATTACAATATTATGTTAGTTACCCAACATTTTTTGGGCTGCACCCTAACGGCGTCGAAGCTGTGCTATATGGATATCGGATTCTGGCCCGAAGGTCTCAAAGTATCTGAAACTGTTGCTATCCTGCTCTGTTACTCCAAGTAACTCGTCGTTGTTAAATCGGTTTACCTTTACCCTTGCGCAATCATACTCTCCCGTGATATTGGTAGGAGTGCAATGCAGAAATGGGTACAAAATGGGTACATTTTCTCCCCCTTCTCGAAGAATCAGTCCAATGATAAAACTTTCTCTCACTGCTACCAAATACATTCCGAACGATGCTTCGTGAGATATACGTACAATTCTGTTATTACGATTCTCGAAGAGATGAACTTTTGGTTCAAAGGGAGCCGGATGAACTGGAACACCATTTCTGGATAATTCTGGAAGAAGCAAACCAAGCAAAGAAAAAATATGAAATCCCAAACAAGTTTCTTCATTTGATGTTTTCAAACCAGAACTGCAAATTAAGACACTCAATTGGAACTTTTTCAGATTTAGAAGAATACTATACTTTTAGAAATGAAAAAAATCAACTTTCAACATTGAAATCTGTGAAATGTTTAATTTTGAACAACTGTGATAAACAGTTACAGATTCAACTATTTCCTTTTGAATCGCATATTGGTTTCTATTTTAAAATTTCTGATATCTGAAAAGAAGGTAATTTTTGTCAGTATTATAAAGTAATTGAAAGATTATTTGAACGATTTCGAACATACAAGAAATTCACTGCGATTGAAAATGCTCATACATTTATAGAAATTATTCTACTCACCAACAAATTTTAGCAAAACTGCTAAGCTGAGAAGGTGGATGCCAAAAATAATCTTCATTTTCTCTTAATAAACTACACTACGTTTGTTGAATTTTATTGTATAATTAAGTAATATTCTACAAAATGTCTCATTATATACCCGTTATCTCTCTTCTCATTCGGAATCATTTCACATATTTTCAAGAAGAATTGGAGGAGTGAAGTTTACTTGGTTGACATATTTATATATTAAAGAGAACACTAAAAAAGACAAGGAAATAAAAGTTGTGAAACAAAGAAAATAGATGAATTAGCATTGGCCTGAATAGGCTTAGAAATGAGTGTTACAGTTCATATTTCTGAATAAAATACATGGGTATAGGACTGACCTGAGATTGAAGTTTCAGCCTACATTGTTCTTATATAAATTCTCTAAGATGCCTGTGATTGGCTAGAGCGCTCCATGGTGGGGATTGGTCGAAATTGATTGTCCAATTAAGTCTTTTTTCAAAAAACCGGGAGCAAGGAGAGCCAAATCGGATTGGTATTATATCCGTTGTCAATATTGATGTTATCAGCTTGTTTTCAGATTTCGATTGCGTCTCTATATTTTCTTGGGAAAATATTGTACGTTTTTGCAATCACAGTTGTTTTGTCAAATAAAATGCTATGTCCTATTTCGATATGATGCTTAACTAGTGCTGATTGCGTCAAATGTTTTAGCCTAACTTTACTTTCATGCTCCTTCGCACGTTGGCTCATCGCCATCCCGGTTTCTCCAATATAGACTTTACCATGAGAACAAGGGATTTTATATACTCCCGGATCATCGGATGAATTGAAATTCTGGGATTTTACTGATTTCGACAATTCATTTAGTCAGTCTGTCATTCAATATTTGGATTCTTTGTATCTGATATTTACAATCAAAAGCTTTTCTTTTATCAAATCGTTTAGGAGAATAAAAAAATTAATTTTATCACAAAATGAAGTTCCTTTTTTGGAAATGATATTCATACTAACACTTGTGAAATTTGATGAAGATTGGTTTGATAATATTTGATATACCTTATCATACGCCTTTTTCACGTCAAAAAACCAAAATGTAAAAATAACTTATAACTGTGGAATATTCCAAAAAAAAATTAGGACATCATATTTAAATATAACAAGAAAGTAAATTCAAAAATGTACGCAATTTCAAACCTTTGTGAGGAACAAACGCGAATGTTATCATGTGGAATTTTTATTCTTTTCACAACTTTGAGAAGCTCACATTATTTTACGGGTCTGAAACATGAATCGCAATATTAGGTTAGGTGCACAGAATTTTTTTACTGAACTCTACTTTCTAAGCTCTGCTGGAAAAACATCTTCTTCTGGCTCGAAGGGCTGATAGAATCTGAAGCTGTCGTTTTCCTCCATCGTTATTGGAATTAGCTCCTCCATGTTATATATACTAACTTTAACTCTTGTGCAATTATCCTGTTCAGTAATATTGGAATGAGTACAATGCAGTAATGGACACAAGGATCGTTCTCCATCGGGAAAAATGATTCCAATGATAAACCCCGATTTCACTCCTACAAAATATAATCCTCTCATTGCAATGTGAGCTATGTGTACAGTCCTACCACCAACAGTTTTGAAAAAATTAACATTTGGTCGATAGGGAGCCGGATGAACTGGAGCAGCATCTCTGGCTAATTCTGGGAGAAGAAAACGCAATTCCAACAATGTCAATGATAATTATTCAATCAAAATTACATAGTTTTCTAAAGCCAAAGAAGAAACACAAAATCACGAATAACTATCGCAGGATCGCCTTTTCAATCATTACTTTTCAAACATTACAAAACTGAAAATTTTTCCATTTGAAATATTCAATTATGAACTGCAATTAAAAGCATCCAAAGTGGACAGTCTGGATTCAATTTCAAGGCAACTGCGAGCCATGCCCTAAACCGGTATTCAATCTAAATTCCAGTGTATTATATTCTTTTCAAACAGGAAATCAATTCACTGCAATCGAAAATGCACCCACAATTATAGATACTATTATATTTACCAACAAAATTGAGCAAAACTGCTGAGCTGATGAGCAGGACACCAAAAATAATCTTCATTTTCTCCTAATATATGAAACTACGTTTGATGAGTTTCAGTTTATAATTAATTAATATTCTACCAAATGTCTCATTATATATCCGCTATCTCTTTCGTAATTAGGAATTATTTCACATATTTTTAAGACAAATTGGAGGATTAAGGCCTACTTGCCGGAAATATTCGTATAAAAAGAACCACGTATAAAGAAACGAGGTCATAATTCTTGAGCGTTAAAAAAATCAAGTACGAATAGTACTATTTAATTATCTGTGGGAGGTCAAACAGCCTTCCAAATGAGAGTCGTGCCGTTCATATTTCTACCAAAAGTACCTTATTCTAGTCGGTGTAAGGAAAGGTGCAGATACAAAATTGCTAGACCTGAAATATTCAACATTTATTCCATAAAATTAGTATCGTCAGATAGCACTGCTAATAATAAGCTCATTCTCATTCGGGTTGGTAACAAGTTAACAAAATTGACCGGATTGTAAAATGATCCGGTCATCGTCAGCGATTGTCCTACCGTAAATAGAACTGATGAGTCTACAGTGAGCCATTCCTTCTATCATCATTTCGCGCGTTTCTTTCAATCTTTCCTTTTCCATTTTTGGATTTTTTAAGCTTGCCCCTATATCTTCCTTGTCTTCACTGCTTCTTCTCTCCCCTCTCTTCCTTTTGATGAATGCCTCAATCGATCCCATGCTCTTCTCCCTCAATCTATCATTTTCGACCTTTTTCCTATATTTTCCCCTTGTGCTCCTTTCTTTGTTCTCCCCTTCCGGTGTACTGAAAACTTCCTGATCTAAGCTAATATTTGCTCCGCTGGCAATGAATCCAATTCAAACGATCCCGCCTTCTATCGTTCTCTGTCTCCATCTATCGTCGCGTCGTCGCATCTACTTGCCTTGCCTTTCTCCTTCTCTACCTGCTACGACCAACCTGGTCCTCCCACCCTGTCACACACCTCAAACCTACCTAACCTCAACTTCCACACAAATCTGTCTTGATCGCCAAAAATATCCTCAACCCCTTGTCAATCCTTCAATCTCTTAGTCAGTCCCTCACAAACGAACCCCTGTACACACATCCACAATCCAGTCACTTCAAAATTCACCACAATTATCCGAAAAACTCAGCATCAAATTTCACCACTACCACACACTTTCACGCGGGAAACGGAAGTCTATAACTTGTTTTAAAAAATGTTTTTCGCCTTTGAATCATGAAAAGTTATAAGTTTTAGGGAGAAACGATACAGTTGGTCAAAAAATAAATTTACTGCCATTTTCCGATTTTTTCTGGTCTATAAAAATTGTTTGCCAGTTCTCCATTTTCCCGTTTACAAGATACAATGGCCACCCGGTGACAATAAATATGGTGGACATTGATGGAACTCAACCATTTTCGCAGTGCTTTTTATTATTCCCCATAATGTAGCAAGATATACACAATATTTCAAATACTCAGAAATAGATATATACATGATAATTTGGTTAAATCAAACGAATTTTCTTGAATTCAACAAAATATTCGATTGCCCATAATTGACAAAAGTGATTTTTTAAATAAATTAAATTATTCGCGTATGTCGACTCCACGAATGTTGTGTGGCCCGAATTCTTTGTTGAACAAATTATTCAGAGGATCCTCACTTAATATTGGTTCAGTCTCTTTGGCAATGTCGCCATCTATGCGTACTCTAACTCTTCCATAATTATAATGAAGATCTGCTCGAGGAGCCATTAATGCGTACAAACGTCCATATAAAAATATTCCAATGATATACTCCTGATTAATTTCCTTATCTGTTCCTACATGCCAGAAGCCTGCTATCAGCTTTCGAGGCAAATTTGCGAAACCTTCGAAATGGTTAACATGTAGTTGAATCGGAAGCGGATGGACTGCGTTATCTTTATGCGGCCGAGCTAATTCTGTAAAAGAAAGCAGAAAGGCCTGGCCATAAACTACGTTATTGATATTATTATTATTATTAAATATCAGAAGCCGAAACCCGGGTTACGCCGGGTTGCTGCTAATATGGAGGGAAGTTAAAGTACAGAGTTAGGCAGCGTGAGAAATAGCAAGGGTTATTTTCCTTTCAAGAAGTTTTGCATCTGAAGCTGAAAGTTTTTTCATTCAAAGTATTCAAGACTGAACTGCAATTTGAAGATTTCTAGCTCAAAAATATAAATCCATTCTACGAGTTTCAACGACCTAAATTAATAATCTCAATGTTACCATACCCCCCCCCCCCCCGGCCACTCGATAAAAATGATAAAAAGAAAAAATTGGCCTCTTCCAAGGGGAGGGAATAGCTAAAGTGAATTTTCAACGAAGATGATGAATCTTCAAGTAAAAAAATTTAATTTTTAACCAAATACATGAATTTCAAAATAAAAAGATAAATTTGTTACCAAAAATAAAGTAGGATAATTTTCAGTTACTTAAATAAATTTCCAAACAAAAAACAAACGGATTTTCAACAAATGAATTTTCAACCAAAGAAATTCATTTTTAACCAAAAAGATGAAATTTCAACTAATGTGAGTACTCTTTTACCAAAAAAAAAGACGGAGTTTCAACAGATAGTTGAATCCTCACCGAAAACAGAGTAATTTCAACTAAAAATAGAATAGTTAAATTTATAGATTAAAAATTAATTTTCAATCAAATTAAAGTAAATTTTTAACGAAATAATATAATTTTCAACAAAGAAGATTTTAATTTGAAATATTTTTTGGTTGGAATATGAATCAACACATTTTACTTTGTTGAAGATTCATCTTTTTGGTTTGAAATAAATTTTTGTCGTGGAAATCAACTTTTTTCTTTAAAAATTGCTTAACTGAACGTTTAACTTATCCTTTTTGGTTCAAAAACTCGCCTCTCTGTGTTTAAAAATCAACCATTTGGATAGAAATTCATGTAATGTATTGAAAATTCGTCTCTTTGGATGAAAAATCATTTTCAGGTTGAAAATTTGACTAATTTCTTTTAAAAAATACTAATAAATGGTTAAGCCGACACGTGCGCCATCTCCGAGAAAACCCAGGGTACCGGCTTAACCCACAGTGCCGACTTAGGACCACTTTCCCCTATATTATTATATTTACCAACAAAATTGATGAAGACTTTTGAGCTGAGGAGCACGACACCAATAATAATCTTCATTTTTTCTCAGTAAAGGAAACAACTTTTAGTGAAATTCAGTGTATAATAAATATAATTATTCTACGAAATGGCTCATTATATACCTAATATCTCTTTCGTAATTTATAATTATTCAAAAAAATTGTAACAAGCATAAGAGAACTGAAGCTTATTTGTCTGACTTATTTATATTTAATAAATTAACAATGCCATGACTTTCGATACTTGCTCAGGTTCTCTATAAAATGAGCGTCCTTTTCTTAATTGTTTAAGAAGATATTGCAAAAATAATGCGAACTTTATTGTTCCCTCAGTAATTAAATAACATCTCACAGAATCAGCTTTCTCGAATGTTCTTAAGCTCATTGTAAAGATAAATTCCTGAAGAATTGCACCATCTAATTTTGATAATTTACATATCAAATATCATCAATTTGACAAACTTAGAATTGAAACCTCTGGATTTTCGAGTTCTAAATTCATCACAAGTTAAGAATTTTTATTTGTACATCTTTAAAATTGAAGAAATTTTCACAATTAATCATTGAAATTAAAGAATTCTCAATTTTGAAATCCTCAAAATTTCAGAACTTTAAATTGTAAATCTGCAAACTTCAAGAATTTAATATTTTAAAAATTTACGATGAAAAATTATGCAAGCTTTAAGTTTTGCAATTGAAAATTCCTAAATATTATTGCTTTGCATTTAAAATTTCTTCATGCCAAAAGATTAAGAATTAAAAACTTGAGTTTTGATAATCTAAATCATTAAAATTGAAGAATTTGTATTGATGCGTCTTTGAAATTGAACGGATTTCAGACGTAATTCTAACGATAAAACTTTGAATTGCAAATCGTTAAGAGAGAAATTTAGCAATTTTCTGAAAATTAGAAAATAATTCAAAACTTTTTTATGAGCCGGTAAGGCACATATCAAGAACC
The DNA here is from genome assembly GCA_932178445.1 of Andricus quercusramuli. Classification (NCBI taxonomy): domain Eukaryota; kingdom Metazoa; phylum Arthropoda; class Insecta; order Hymenoptera; family Cynipidae; genus Andricus; species Andricus quercusramuli. The sequence continues at coordinate 48,407 of CAKNXH010064373.1, read as the reverse complement.
ATTAACAAACAAATTATTGACTGATTGAAAATAGTCCTTAAATGGTTTATTTAAATCCCTATTTTTTTACTTTCTTTTATACCGTATAAATTTATTTTCTCAATTACTAAGAAACGGTCTGGTTTCGGAAGGAAGATTTTTATTAATTTTAAGTTAGGCATTAGCGTTCATTCTCTTTCTTTCGGATCTTTCCAGAATAAATGTAAATATTAGTGTATGGAGGAAAGTGCCCGGAAGTCTGATATTATTTTTGTGTTAATATTAATTAGGAAATAACTTTATTTTATCCCTCTGACACTTTTCTTTTTTAATATTAATAGCAAGAGTGAATTAGGAAATAACCTTATTTCACCGATTAATTTGTTTAAAATTACTATTTTTAAATTCATATTCTAGATTTTGAATTGAATCAATAATATTGAAAAAGCGCGAAGACGCTCGAGATCGAGGGAAGGCAGCACGGAGTACGGTGTCCCCACCGCTCCGTTGCGACTCCGTTGCGAGATTCAGGGGCCAATCAGAGTCCGGCAGCCGCTTCCTTCCTCGGTTGGGGCGTTCCCTTCTCGCGTGAATAAATAACGGCGCTCTGAGTAGAATCGTCACTCACGTCTCAGCACAAGCTAGTGCTCTGACTAGAACCTTTTGTATTTGGCGATAGCTACTCAGGGCCTCCTCTGCCTTGTGTAACGAGAACCAAATGAATACTGAAATCAACTTTAAATCAATTCTCTTCTCTCTCTCTCACCTCTCACTATCATCAACCTCTCTCCCTCTCTTCTTTCTCACTCTCTTCTGTGGCCCTAGGTTTGCCTCCCCAGGTCTCCGGGGTCACTCTCTATCTCTCTACTCTCGCTTCCTTCAGTGGCCCTGGATTTGCCACTCCAGGTCTTCGGGGTCACTCTCTATCTCTCTCCTCTCTCTGTCTCTTCAGTAGCCCTGAGTTTGCCTCCCCAGGTCTTCGGGGTCACTCTCTATCTCTCTCCTCTCTCTCTCTTCAGTGGCCCTGGGTTTGCCTCCCCATGTCTTCGGGGTCACTCTCTATCTCTGTCTCTTTTTCTAACTGTCCCTCTCTCTCCCACCTTATGGGTGAGGGGAAAACCCGTGCCCGCCCCAACCGACGTTTGCGTAAGCAAGCTGACCCCGCTCTTCCCCGAGCTCCTACCCACCGCCTCCCTCAATGCCGATCCATCGAGGTCATTCCTTCCGAATCCCGCTTCCTCATCGTCTATCCCGAACCCCTTCCAGCCCCAGCTTTCGGCCGCCTCGACCTTTCAGGGCGTTACGAAGCTCCGGCTGTACCCAGCACACCTCATCGTGATTGACTCCTCGCCCTCCTCCGACTCTGAGGATACCCTCATCCTCAGTAAAAAAAAGGTCTTAGGTTACGGACCCACCACGGATCATGGGGCTCCGTCTCCTGACGTGAGTTGGCCCATCCTGGAAGTGGCCTACCTATTAGGCGTGAACCGTGTCGGCCTGCGGGCCGCCGTTCATGGACGGGCTTCAAGCCTACCGGTACCTCCTCTCATCCCGAGGTGCCGTGAGGATCCATCAAACGCCTCCAAGCAGCCGTCAACACGAAGAAAAATCGATGGAAAGACTGGATGCATTCCTGCGACAGAATAACCAGCATTTACGGACACGAGCTGCACCAAACTTCACCTTACAATCCACGGCTAGACCTTCCAACCCTCAATAAATCTAGTCCGTCGGACACCGCACAGAGGCGGCACGTGACACGCTAGCAACACGCGTCCACCCTCTTTTGATTTTCATTTGATTTTCGAAGATTTAAAAAAAGAGGAATCGCTTAAGACATGTTGAAGGATTGAAAAAGAATGAATAAGTTTTCTTAAGATTTCTGTAAGAATTAAGAATGCTTTTTTTATAATTAATTGTGAAATAACTTTTAAGAAGATTTGAAAGATTTTAAAGCATTTCAAAAATTGTCGAAAAAGAATGCGGATGATTTTAGGACAATGTTTCGAATTGTGGAGAAATTTTGCTTAATTTTAGGAAAAATTCAAATAATTTTTAAAGATATTTCGAAGGTTTAGAACTTTAAAAAAGATTTCCCAAACTACAAAACAAAATGTAGATTTTTAAAAATTTCTAAAATAATTTCGAAACTTCTTAAGAATTTTGAAAGAAAATTTTAAAATATGCAAAAACATGTCAAAGGATGTCAATAATTTCAATAATCAATTTGAAAAATAATTTTCCATAGCTCTTTTTCTCTGCCTTTTTTCAAAAAACTTTTCCTTTTTCTTGTTTTTTTTTTTCGCTTGAACGCGAACTGAATTAATAGAATCCACCAAAAATATGCAACTATTTTTGGTTAAAAGTGCTGTCTTTGTTTCGAAAATTCAACTATTTGGTTGAAGATTTCACTTTTTAAAATTTATTTTTCTCAGTTGAATTCAAATTATTGAATATTCGTTTTCTTTGCTGTTGAAAAATAATTTTTTTTTGAACTTAAAATTCAAAAATTTTACTTTTAGTTGAAAACTTCTCTCCTTTAGTTGAAAATTTAACAATTGACTGGAAAATTCATCTTCCTTGATTGAAAACTAACTTTCTTTTTGAAAATTCGGGAAAAATGTGTATTTACAAATTTTCAATTGAGTTTGAAGCGAGCAAATTAGAGTTTTCAATTCTTCTTGAATTTCCGTTAGATTTTTGAGACTCTGTTCGAGTTGAGAAAAAAAGAAATTTTTGGCTTACACTATTTTTCGAATTAAAAGAAGGATAATAATCAACAATGTTTAGGATTTTTATTGAATTTCAAACGAGAAAACATTATTTTTTTTATTTTTTTTATTTTTTTTTTTGAAATTAGCAGAAAATTTCGGTTTTAAATTTTTTCTTATTTGGAGAAGAGAAATTCTTTCCAATTAAAAAGTCTTTTCTGAGACGAAAACGACGAAATTCTGGTATTTTTTTTTTTTTGAATTGGAAGAAGCCATTTATTATTATTTTTTAAATTATTCTTATGTTTCAAATTATATGTTGATGTCTTAAGGATTATATTGGGCCCCGCAAGTAAATAAATAAATTACCATATATATATAT
>CAKNXH010064373.1:18630-45235 GCA_932178445.1 Andricus quercusramuli | reverse complement strand
TCATGAAAGGTATTTTTATGTATAACTGTTCTTTTATTCCTCTAAAATATCATTTTTTATCGAACAAAAAAATATTTAATAAATTAATTCATTGACCAAATTCCTTTTATAAAATAACACTGTATTTATTTTATTTTAGAACTTTGATTAACTTGAACGTAAATAAATTAAATATTAAAATTAATGTAGGTAATTAGCCAAATTTTTCCACACGTTGTATTTTTTTGGGATATAAATATGTCAGACAAATCAGCTTCACCGCTCCAATTCGCTTTACAGATAAAATAATTCGAAATTACGAAAGAGATAGCGGGTATTAATGAAGACATTTTGTATCATTTTAATTAATTATAGACCGAAACTCACCAAAAGTTTTTTTCTTTATCAAGAAGAAATGAAAATTTGTATTGGTATCGTGCTCATCAGCATTGCAGTTTCCACCAATTTTGTTGGTAAATATAATAATATCTATAATTTTTAGTTCATTTTCAATTGCTCTTAATTTAATTTGGTGATTGTGAATTCTCAGTTGTTAAAGCTCCTTCGTCTTTAAGCAACATTGCTCATTCAGAAATTGCAAAATAAAGTACAAATTTTATTTATCATGAGGACTCTAATATTTATTCCTGTTTTTGCATCAAATTTTATTCATAGCTGCCCTGAAAAATGTATCATTTCAATGAAATTATAGCATTAATATTCATTTAAAAAAAAGCATTAAATTTATAATTAAAACAAGTACCATATGGAAAAAAAAACATTTTTTTATGAAACATTTCATAGCAGCTTGTATCACTTTTTCATAAATCTAATTTGTTCATTTTTAATGTTACTTTTACTATTTAATTCAAAAATACACATCCTAGCGTAAAGTGGTACTAAGAAGATTTGTAGATATAATTTAGGTGAACAATTTTGTGAAAAAAAATGTTATTGTAGCTTGTGTCGCTTTTGCAAAAAGTTAATTATTTTGTTTTTGATGTATTCCATAAAAAAAGTTTGTAACAAATTTATAGATCTTTTTTGGTTGAACAACCTGTGCATTCTCTTTTTTCTTTCGTCCCTTGTGTGGTGTTTCCAGAAACGAACTTGACCTTCATTTTAGGACACTTGAAGAGTATACCAAAGCCCAATCCAATAGGTTGATTCTTTTGAAAGTTATCGTGCTAATAAACTAAAAATTCACAAACAGACAAACAGACAAACAGACAAACATACAAACATACAAACATACAAACATACAAACATACAAACATACAAACAGACAAACAGACAAACAGACAAACAGACAAACAGACAAACATACAAACATACAAACATAAAAACATACAAACATACAAACAGACAAACAGACAAACGGACAAACAGACAAACAGACTGTTATTTTGAATTAAAAGGGTCATTTTTCCCCCTGTGTGCCGTTATTTATTTAGGATCATGAATTTCTTCTCCATTTTTAGGAAAAATCTTATTTTTTATTAAATCTTCATCATTCATATTGTGAAAATTGTGTTTTCTTCTTCCAGAATCAAGCATAATAAGACAGCTTCTACACCCCAACGAAGCACAAATTTTTCCGGCTCCCTATCGACCAAATGTTCATCTTTTCCAAACTTTCACTAATAGAACTGTACTTATAGCTGACTTTGCAGTGAGAGGGTTATATTTAGTGGGAGTAAAATCACACTTCATCATCGGAATGATCTTTCCACATGTAGAAAATTGCTTGTATCCATTCCTGCATTGTACTCATTCCAATATTACTGCGCAGGAAAATTGTATGAGGGTTAAAGTAAGAAAATATAACGACGATGAGATAATTCCAATAACGAGGGAGGAAAACTACAGATTCAGATTCTTTGAGCCCTTTGGGCCAGAATCCGATATTTTTCCGGCTGAGCTTAGAGAGTAGGGTACTGCCCAAAACATGTTGCGTAAGTAACATAAAATTGTGATGTTACTTTCATACACATCGAATTATGTGAGTTTGTGAAAGTTGAAAAATAATAAAAAGTCTACATGCTACAGCTTTGAAAATGGATTTTTATTTGAATTATTCAGAATAAATTAACTAAATTAAGACTAAAAATCAACATACAGACAGACTAACAGACAGACTAACAGACGGACGGACAGACAGACAGACTAACAGACAGACTAACAGACAGACAGACAGACAGGCAGACAGAAAGACTGACTAACAGACAGACACACTAACAGCCAGACAGACTAACAGACATACTAACAGACAGGCAGACAGGCAGACAGACATACTAACAGACAGACTAACAGACGTACAGGCAGACAGACTAATAGACAGACTAACAGACAGATATACAGACAGACTATCAGACAGATATACAGACAGACACACTATAAGACAGATATACTAACAGACAGACAGACTAACAGACAGACTAACAGACAGACTAACAGACGGACAGTCAAACAGACAGACATTTTGCAAAAACCTGTTTTTTGGGTTTAGGGTGTCTCAAAACGTGGACATTTGTCATAAACGGGGGGGGGGGGGGCAAACAATTTTTCTCACGATTATAAGTTATTTTTGCAGCTTTGTTTTTCGGACTGAACAAGGCGTATGATAAGGTATGTCAAATATTTACAAGCCAATATTTATCAAATTTTATTGTAGAAATGTGAGTATGAAATGTATATCATATTAAATGGTAGCATCAAGAAAAATCTCGAAACAGTGATAAGAGTTTTAGGAATATGTGTATACTTGAATGTATTTTTCATTTAGGCCTATTATTGAGTTTCGAATTAAATCTCGTGTCATTCAAAAAATATCCTCCAATGATATAATTAACATTAAAACAAAATCAAACAATCACCGAAAAATATGCCATGTCTGAAAAAATATTTAAATTTTTAACCAAAGAGATGAATTTTCAACCCAGTAGTGAAATTTTCAACTGAAAAATATAAAATTTCAACCTAAAATAGAATTATAATTTTTGATGTTATGGTTTTGACAAGATAAATGTATTCAATAACTTGAGGTTAAATGTTTTGTCTACTGGTTTGGAATCATTATTTTTATCATATCAATTTTTATTTCTAAATTCTGAAAAAATTGCCCTGAAGCTCTGCTTGGATCCGAACCCAGGTCTTCCAGATTGCCGGTCTGATGCTGTTACCAATTGAACTATGGAGAAACGAGATCAATTCCTTCACAACCTTGAGAGAAATTTTTTTACAATTTATAAATAAAAATAATTCTCAAACAAAATATTGATTTAAGACCAGTAGTCAAAAAACAATTAACAGAAAGTGATTTCAAATAGACTAGTTTAATTTTCAGTTAATGAAAGAAAAGCGTTATTATCGCAGCTCTGGTGCCCTACAGCTTCAACTCCTAATAATTTTTCAAAAGATTCTTACGAAGCGTCTAATATCCGGTATGTATCATATAGCTTTCTGCCCTTGCTATTTCTCACGCTGACAAACTCTATACTTTTACTTCCCTCCATCCATTTAAATAATAGTTTCTTTCTTCCTTCAAAGTCGTTTTCTATTTTCTCCTCTTCTTCTGTTCTAATTTTATCCTTACTTTCTGTTTGAGCGACTGATCAGTCACTTAATTTCTAGTGGAGTGTATTAGGGTTCAAATAACCACAGCAGAATTTTGCTTGCAAAGGAAAGAGTTTATTTGATGGCATAAAAAACCTCCACTTGAAGAGTGGAGGAAAAAGCCGAGAATCAAATAGCAATCACAATAAATAAAACAGGAATTACAGACCTTAAGATTGAGACTTATATTAATGGAATGGCAACCAGTCCGCCACAACTCAATCTATACAACGGCGAGCAGACGTAATTCAAAACACAATGGCAAACACACATATCCATCACAAAATGGCAAGACTGATATTCAACACACAATAGCAAAACTGATATATCCAAAACGAGACCCGCTCACACACCCATACAAAACGGAACCTCTCACTACGAAGACTTAACTAGAACTAACTGAACCTTTAAGAAAGTTACAATTATAGAAATCAAAACAAATTCCCTAATCCATTGCATACCAAGTCGTGCGAAAAGGTTCCATTCTACCTGCTCGGCGCTGACCTTCGAGCTACGCGCAGAGCTTACAGTTTTATTTTCAGGTGCAACCCCTTTTCCGGAAAATGAATCAATCAACAAAAGAAAAAGAACTAAGTCTAACTCTCTACAAATTCAGGTGACAGTAAAAATCAGCCAAACATCCCGCCCGCCTTCGTCCGCAGGACGGAAATATAACCTAGAGATTGAATGTTAGATATACGCTATAACAATGAGTAGTACACAAGGATGCAGCCTAGCCATCCGCCCAGCCTGGCTATGATGTCGCAGCACTTGGTGATTGTAGAGTGAGAGTACAAAGATTCGCGATGTGATCACGTAGGTTATTAGTGGCCGTTTTTACTATAGCCACCCTTACAATATTGTCAGGGTCCGGATGAACGTCAACAACGCGTCTCAAAGGCCACCTCGAGGGTGGATATCGTTCGCACTTAACAAGGACCAACTGACCCACAGCGAAGTTGTCGGATTGACTGCGTCATTTTTTCCGCTCCTGAATGTGTTGGAGGTATTCCAGTGACTAGCGTTTCCAAAAGTTGTCACGGACACGTTGAAGAAGTTGGAAACGATTCAGGCAGTTCTCAGGTATTTTTTGATTTCCAGCGTCAGGAAGGAGGCTTATATTGCTGGCAATAAAAAATGAGCGGTGCTTAACACTGTAAGGTAACCGTTGAACATCCTCTTGAGTTCTCGGGAAGCTCCTGGAAGGTTGTGTCATTGTCGCTGTACAACTTGCGGCAGTCACCACGACGACCAACAAACCGCCGATATGCGGGCAGGAACGTAGCCGTGGTTGAGTCACTTACAACGTACAGATGAACTGCATGTGCTGCGAAACAAACAAAAAGGGTAATATGTCCCTTGTAAGAGCGACAACCACGGCCCTTTGTCGTACGTATCTGGATAGGCGTGACAGGCGACCGCCAACACGCAACAGTCAATCCATCGTGTCCACAAAAGGATTCAATTTTCGGAGTGGATTTCGTTTTGGTAAAGAACCATTCGTGGTCAAAAGCGCGAGTTCCGTGCGAAAGGCGACCGCCTGAGCCACTCAAATTATCGCTGCGCGAGCGTCAAAGATCTCTGAAGAAGTCAGAAATGACAAATTAGGTGTTTCCCCCCCTCTTCGTCTGCGAAGATTCACCAAGGGGCGGCGACACCATGCCACTATGCGGATCAGCCGCGTTAGTGTCGAAAACCGTTTCAGTAATTCCGGTTCACGGATCTGCTCGCACGAGTAATATTCGCAAGGCATCCGGCCGATCTGGCCAATCCGACGAGGGCAGTGAGAGCCATTTTGGTCCATGCCAGCATTTTTCAATACCTTTAAATGCATCAGGCCTCACTTCACGAGTGGCGAGATCAGCCGGACTTTCCTTGGAAGACACATGCCTCCATTCAGCCGAGGGCAGCTCGGTCTGAATGAAGGACACGCAGTTAGCAACAAAGCTTTTCCAATAACATAGGTGTTTGCGCAACCATGCAAGTACTACTTGTCTGTCAGACCAAGCAAAGACAGGTAGATATTTGAAGAAGGGCAGCTTCTGAATGTGACAGACAAGTCTCATAAGCAGAGCAGCTGCGCTCAGTTCGAGATTCGATAACTGGTGACGGCCGTCATCAAGCTGGATTACCAGATAAACCACTGCGGCATATGCGCGAGAAGATCCATCCCAGAAGCCATGAAGCTGCTACCGAGAGTCTGGAGAGGTTCCCATCCAGTGATCAATCGAGAGTGTACGGATGAAGGTTATTGAGTTACTATAATCATTCCATCGCTCTAGGATCTCCAGCGGCAAAGAAGAGTTGGCAACACTGAATCCCAACACATCCATCGCTGGATTCAAAAGTAAGCCCAACGTTTTAACGGGCTCATTGGGAGCACCTTTTTTTGGTTCTTCAGGGCTCCCCATGCCTGCTGCATCCAGATAGCAGATCAGACTGGTTTGCTGTCCATTCATACAACTCGATGACAGTACAGAGCAAAATTGCAGCCAATTCATCTGGCTTTAGAATCGCAATATCCAAGGAGAAAACGCTGCTGCTCATCCTTTGTCAGCTGGGCTGGTGTGCGAATTGTCAAGTATGGGGCACATGCGGTCCCATAAGTGACCTTACTCAAACGATGATCTACGGGCGGATCCGCAGGATCAGGAGCCCAAGGAATTCTCTGCAGATCCCGCTCCTCAGTTTGAACGCGGATTTGGCGAAACATCTTTATGATGTCCGCTGTAAGAACAAAGCGGTATCTGTACCAATTCAAAAGTATCAAAGTGATATCATCCTCAAGAGCAGGTCCCGGCATTGAGAATTCATTTACACATTGCTGTTCTGCGGTGAGTCGTGCGGCGTCGAAGACAACACGAAGCTTTAGTTGATGCGGGCTGGACGGGATCATCACATGATATGGTATATACCACGCTCGTGGATTGACCATTTGCGAAACAGGAACTCTTTCTATATGCCCCAACTCCTCATAAGCTTTCATGAATGCACGATACGAGATCGCCAGGCGAATGTCCCGGGCAAAGCGACGGTGTGTCGTGGAAAGCGAACTCAAGGCCATTCGTCGGGTTTCAGCAGAGACCTTCGGTGGCTCCGATCGCAACGGGAGCCGAATGATATATCAGCCATTGGGAGCGCGGACATGAGTATCAAGAAACAGTCGCTCGCAGGTCTCATCCTCAGGTTTTATTTTGGGACTATTATTAGAAAATTCTTCCAGCTTCAAAAAGCGTTGCAAAGCCTTCTGCAGGTAATTATCATGGACAAAATGCCCAGCTGTAAGAGAGGCTCGTGATGGGGGTCCGCCCGCCGTGGCAGGACGGAGTGAGTCGATCCTGAAACTCTAACCCCAAAGCAGTATCCTGGGCAATTAAAGGTGAAGGTGGGAAATGGCGCAAGCCAGGTCGCAGGATCCGAAAATACACATCGGACATCAAGACGAAATCGACTGACTTGAGTTTGTAGAAGTAAGGATCAGATAATAAAAGATCACCATACTGGCTTAATTCGAGGTCAGTGCTCAGATTTGAGGGAAGGTTTAAAGTAAGGCGAGGAAGAACCAAGGCCTTAGTCTCCAGATGGAATGAGGGTTTGCTAATTGAGCGCAGTGACAGATTTACAATAGCACGGGCTGTACCGGCGAGTGACGCACCCATTCCCGTTAATGGAATATTTACGCGGTGTTTGCGTAACTGGAGTAACTACGCAGGGGTCTTTTTAACAAAGGAGGCCTCAGGGCCTTGATCGACCAGGGCACGGTACCAAACCTGGGTACCCGTAGAACCTATCAGCATAATCTGGGCTGTCGCGAGAAATACCAGTTGTCATGTGTCAGAAAAACTTGAAGTTAACACGGATACATGGGTTGAGGGAGCAAGTTGCTTCTGTCCACTTGCGTGGACTGACACTTCTTCTTTTTATTTTTTTATAGTTCGTTGTCTGCCCAGTGCGAGTGGTGTGTAATGACGAGTAGCGCTGACCTCAGCATTTTTAACGCCTATACTTTGATTTGCATCTTTGGAATTTATGAGGAAAGAATTCGAAGGAAAGAAGAAAATGAAAAAGCCCGACAGGAAGAATGTAATTCTATTATGTGAGAAAAAACTATTTAAGCTTGCAAAACTAGGAAGTATAAAACCGAAAATCGATTTCAGCTATAAAACGATGACATACATGTTAATCTAACCTTTTTTGACTTTGGTTTGTTTATCGTATCGTGCGTATGACATTATTCAGTGCTGCGTGCGCAATATTTCTTGAGACAGCTTGAAAATTTCTGGAAGGACAGCTTTCAAGATCGAGACAGCTCGGAGGTTTCTCAAAGGACAGCTTTGAGATTGAGATAGCTTAGAGATTTTCCAAAGGACAGCTTTGAGATTGAGAGAGCTTGGAGATTTCTCCAAGGAAAGCTTTGAGGTTGAGATAGCTTCGAGATTTCCCAAAGGACAGCTTTGAGATTGAGAGAGCTTGGAGATTTCTCAAAGGACAGCTTTGAGATTGAGAGGGCTTGGAGATTTCCCAAAGGACAGCTTTGAGATTGAGAGAGCTTGGAGATTTCTCAAAGGAAAGCTTTGATGTTGAGATAGCTTCGAGATTTCCCAAAGGACAGCTTTGAGATTGAGAGAGCTTGGAGATTTCTCAAAGGACAGCTTTGAGATTGAGATAGCTCAGAGATTTCTCAAAGGACAGCTTTAAGGAACAGAATGAAGATTCGACTGTACTTTGGCAAATCTGATCCAGAATCCAAATAAACTAGAAAATTTCACAACTATTTCATTTTCCTCGCAACCTCGCGAGACCTAAAATTCACTATCATGATAAAATTCCCGTGCATTTCCCGTACATTTCCCGCAGACTTCTTCGAAATTCCCGTACATATACCAGACTTAAAAATTGCTTTGTGGCATGCTCCTGTAAAAATGACACTTCTAGTAAACTTAAAACATACACATGAAAAACTTTCAGATGGAAGTATAAAAATGAAACGATTACAATACAAGTTGTATTCTCTGTTTTTCGTTCATACATTAAAGTATATTTAGCCTATTGTTGGCAATAAACTTTTAATTCACTTTTTCAGTGACAATGAGTAATTTCAATAGATATTAAGAAATGACAAATCCGAATTTTATTTTTAAAAATAGATCTTTTCATTTAAGAGCGGAAGCTTAGTAGCCACTATGATACTTAGCAAGCATTTAAATGTTCTGAGCATATCGTTGTTGAAATGAACACTATCAGACCAAATTTAAATGGAAAATTGAGTAAAAAAGACGTGCCAGGTGCCGAATTACAGCCCAAAAAAGAAGACAACGACACCATTTGCCAGTTGAAGAATGGTTGAAGTGCAGAAAACAATGTGCCAAAGGAAAAAAGCAACAACTTGTAGACCGGTATGTAGAATGTAGACCATGCTTACATCGTGTATGGTCGCATAGTTCAAATAGTAGAAAAAGGGTGTTTTACATAGAAATGAAATCATCTTAAGGTTAATATACACATATACATATACATACATATATATACATATACACATGCATATACACATACATATAGACCGGTTGATCAAGCATTTTCAAAGAAATGCAGTTGAATTGTTTGAATTTCAGAAATTTAAATTTGTAGGTCAGCATTGTATTGTATTGAATGTTGAAGTGTAAATCACAAATGAAGAATTATTAATTTGTAGAGACTTGAAACTTTTATTTGCTTCATTTTTATCATTGTTGTTCTTGATTTAAAATTGCCTAAAATTTCTTCAATTTAAAATACTGAAAATGAGAACATAGATTTGTACTTTAGAACCAGGAATCTTTCAACTGTTTAATTTATAGAAGTTTAAAAGTTTTCGATTCAACGGAATTTTATTTTTTAATTATGTAATTGGAAAGTCTTAGACTTTAGAGGTGGATCAAAAATGGCTATATGTCAACCAGTTCCATGATATGAGTGTTATTAAGCACAATAATGATAATAACTCTTAACAATATTATATATATACATTATAATTAATAATAATGAAAATTCCCTATCCAGCACACTCCACTCCTCACCCGGGGCACCAAATGTATGAGCGATTTATCAGTCACTTAATTTCTAGTGGAGTGTATTGGGGTTCAAATAACCACAGCAAAATTTTACTTGCAAAGGAAAGAGTTTATTTGATGGCATAAAAAACCTCCACTTGAAGAGTGGAGGAAAAAGCCGAGAATCAAATAGCAATCACAATAAATAAAACAGGAATTACAGACCTTAAGATTGAGACTTATATTAATGGAATGGCAACCAGTCCGCCACAACTCAATCTATACAACGGCGAGCAGACGTAATCCAAAACACAATGGAAAACACACATATCCATCACAAAATGGCAAGACTGATATTCAACACACAATAGCAAAACTGATATATCCAAAACGAGACCCGCTCACACACCCATACAAAACGGAACCTCTCACTACGAAGACTTAGCTAGAACTAACTGAACCTTTAAGAAAGTTACAATTATAGAAATCAAAACAAATTCCCTAATCCATTGCATACCAAGTCGTGCGAAAAGGTTCTATTCTACCTGCTCGGCGCTGACCTTCGAGCTACGCGCAGAGCTTACAGTTTTATTTTCAGGTGCAACCCCTTTTCCGGAAAATGAATCAATCAACAAAAGAAAAAGAACTAAGTCTAACTCTCTACAACTTCAGGTGACAGTAAAAATCAGCCAAACACTTTCCTTGACTACTCGTTCAACTTTTCTCTTTTTGTGTCGGTAATCATTTTTAAGTCTATTTCTCTCCTCATCGCTAAGACCTGTGATGTTCAACTATCTTAGATACGCTTGTTTCTTCTCGTGAACAGCTGCGCGGATTTCAGCACTCCACCATGCATCACCAGACATTCTTTCTACAACTGCAGTACCACACACTTCGGACGCAGTTTTAACAATGATATTCAGGAACATATTTTATGCACCCTCTACATCTTTATTGCTTATAAGCGCCTCCCAAGTTGTTTTTTCTATGCGTTTGTTTATCTTAAGGGCCGTACTTAAATTACGTAACAGATAATCGATTCTCTCCACCCCCAGTTGAAAATTCTATAATTTTTACTCAAAACTTTTTTTTTCTTGACTATTAATATTCAAATACCATGAACATTCACGTACAAATTAAAAATTTGCAAATTTATTCATTTTAAACAAAAAAAAGTGTCTTTTCTACAATAAAAGATGACTTCTTAAGATAACACTTGAATTTTCTACAAAATAATGAATTCGCAACAAAAAAGTGTGATAGTTTATATTTCAACCAAAAATGATGAAATTCCATTTAAAAGAAATGAATTTTAGAATCAAACAGACGAATTTTCAACAAATAAAGATTTTTCAGTAATGAAAGAGAAGAAGCTTCACCTAAATTGTTGAACCTTAAAGCCAAAAGACGAATTTTTTGTAAAAAAATTGAATTTTCAAAAAAAATAGGAATTTTCCGCGAAAAAAATTTATTTTAAACAAGATATATATTTTTCAACCAAAGAGATAAAGCTTCATGAAAAAAATGTCATATAAAAAGTATGGCTTTTTCAAAAAATGATTGAATTTTCAATCAAACAGTTGCATTTTCATCCAAGAAAGATTAATTTTCTACTAAAACAGATGATTTTTCAATTCAGAAAGACAAATATTAAAAAATGTAGTTAGATATTCATGCAAAAAATGTTTGAATTGAGTTTTCAACACAAAATGTGAATTTTTCTCAAAAGGTGAATTTCCTATGGAATAGTTGAATTTTCAACAAAAAAGTAGATGTTTGGACCAAAAAGGAATATTTTTTTGAAAATGTATTGAATTTTCAACCTGACAGTTCTCTTCTTATCCAATAAAATAAATAAATTTCTACTAAATCGGATGATCTTTTGAAGTAAAAAGATAAATTTCCAGAATAATTGTTGGATTGTTATCCAAAAAACATTTTTATTGATTTTTCAACACCAAAATATGAATTTTCCTCAAAAGGTAAATTTTCTGCGGAATAGTGGAATTTTCAAGCAAAAAGATTGACTTTTCAACAAAACTGTGAAAATTTCAAACAAATAATAAAATTTACAACTAAAAAGTTAATTTTTAGGAGGAAGGAACTGCAAAAAAAATTTAATTTTGAAAATTCTCTGATTTTCTCCTAACCAATTCTTCATTTTCCCTACTGCTGAGGTCCTTATTTCACTCACGAGTTTTCTTTGGCACGTCAAGTTAAATTCATATTCTGTACAATTTCTGCGAGTTACTTGTTTCATTTGTAAATTTCCAAAAATTACGTACATGAATGAAGGACTGCGGCCCCCCCCTCCCCTTCCGTAACAAATCGTAACAAAATCTCTTAACCCCTCCCCTCCTTGAGCTGTTAAGTAATTTAAGTATGGTTCCTTATTCTGAACATCTATTCGCACTTGAGGTGTTCGCACAAGAAAATCCGTTGCAGTGCGCTGAAGACGTATCACGGACGTGCCGTCCGCGCACGAACTCATAACGCTAACCAATCGCGTGGAACCTGTCGTGCTGCTGCGGTCCGAGCGGTGACGGTCACAACTATGTCGCTACTTACACTAGTTTACAACGCACTTGAGTTAGTGCTACCACGGACCTTAGCAGCACGGCAGGTTGCACGCGGTTGGTTGGCGTTATTTGTTCGTGCGCGGACGGCACGTCCATGATACGTCTCCAGCGCACTGCAACGGATTTTCTTGTGCGACACCTTAAGAGCGAATAGATATAACGCCAACCACTCACGTGCAACCTGTCGTGCTGCTGCAGTCCGCGCGGTGACGTGCACAAGCATGTCGCTACTCACACTAGTTTGCAACGCACTTGAGTTGGTGCTTCCACGGACCGTAGCAGCACGGCAGGTTGCACACGATTGGTTGGCGTCATATGTTCGTGCGCGGACGGCACGTCCGTGAGACGTCTCCAGCGCACTGCAACGGATTTTCTTGTGCGAACACCTTAAGTGCGAATAGATATAACGCCAAGTAATCGTGTGCAGCATGACGTGCTGCTGCAGCCCGCGCAGTGGCGTGCACAAGTATGTCGCTACTTACACTTGTTCATAACGCACGTGAGTTAGTGCTACCATGGACCTTAGCAGGACGGCAGTTTCCACGCGGTTGGTTGGCGTTATTTGTTCGTGCGCGGACGGCACGTCCGAGAGACGTTTCCAGCGCACTGCAACGGATTTTTTTTCGCGAACACCTTTACGGCTTCTGTAAGATCTCAGTTTTGTTTCGCTTTTGTTCAGTTTTTTTTCTTCTCTTTTAATTTCCATCCCTGATTCATTGAAAACCCCCCTCTATAAGGAAAAAAATTAAAATTTTACATATCGAATTTTTATTCTCTTCACGACTTTGAAGAACTCATTATCTTACGAGTCTAAAACAAACATTACAATTTCATGTTATGCAAGCAAAATTTTTTAGGCTGTATACTAACGTCTGAGCTCTGCTATATGAATATCGGTTTCTGGCTCGAATTCATTAAAGAATCTGAAACTGTTGTTGTCCTCTGATGTTATTGGAATTAGCTCTTCTTGATTGCATTTGCTTACTTTAACCCTTATGCAATCATGCATGAAATTATTGCAATGCAGGAATGGATACAAGTGATTTTCACCGTCTGGAAAGATCATTCCAATGATGAACTCCGATCTTACTCCTACATAATATAATCCTGTCGTTGTATAGTCAGCAATATTTAAAGTTCTGTTTGTAACACATTCAAAAAAATGAACATTTGGTTTATAGGGAGCCGGACTAATTCTTGTATGTTGTTGATCATTGCGGTCCAGTAGACGTCTTAGTATAGTTAATTCTGGAAGAAGAAAACACAATTTTTACAATATCAGGGTGTCCAGCGATTCTTCGGTACAAAATTCAAGGTCTTTTCCAGGTTTTCCAGGTCGACAAATCAAGTTTTTCCAGTTCTTCTTTTTTTACATCAGATAATGAAAGAAACTTTTGTTATACAATTTTTAAGGATTGCCGAATCATAAATAAACAAATTCCTAATTATTTAAAAAATATCATATAATTATGATCCTATTAGAATTAAAAGTTTATTTTTCAACTTTGATATCGCTAATTTTTCCAATTTTAAATAGATTTAGAATCGTCTCATAAAATAAATTATTGTTCACTTTTTAATACTTGAACTACACTTATATTTTGAAAACCAAAAATTGATTTATATTCAGAACTGCTCAAGTTCAAATTTTTCTCATAAAAAATTTTCGAATTCACGCGCTTTTCATTTTTGCTTGTTAAAGTTTTCAGAACGCTTAAAAATGAAGACATATAACAGAAAAAGTTAACAATTGAACTAAACTAGAAAAAAAGTTGAAATATAACTTATTTTAATTCGGAAAAAAGTAAAAAAAAATATTATCATCAAAGCCCACCGCCATGGAAAATTACAGATTGAACTATTTTATTTTGAATGACAGATTGGTTCTTATTTAAAAAATGTTTATATTCAACAATTCGTTCATTTTCATTATTATTTTCAACCATTTCGAAGGTTATATGAGCGATTTTGAACAGGAAATTAATTTAGTGCAATTGAAAATGGACTTAAAATTATAAATAATTATTATATTTACCAACAAAATTGAGGAAGCCCGCTAAGCTGAGAAGCACGATACCAATTATAATTTTCATTTTTTTTTTTATATGATCAATTAATGTTCTACAAGATTTCTCATTATATACCCACGATCTCTTTTTAATTCGAAATCATTCCGCAAGTTCGCGAGACGATTTGGACAAATAAACATTATTTGCCTAAAATATTATTTGTATTTCATGAATGTGTTTTTTCCAACTTCGTATCAGTTTAAAAAAATTGGGTACAAATTCCAAAGTTTTCTTAAAATTTAAATAACATCTGAAATAATGAACGTTTTTTGATATTCTTGGGCTCATCGTAATATCATCAATTGTATTATCATTAGAGAATAACAGAAATATTTAACGTCTTTTCAGACTGCATGGAGCTACGGATTAAAAATTATTTCAATTAATTTTTCTCTGAAAAAAAATTGATTTGTAACGTCTAGAATAATAATGCGTATATTTTCTGAAATGAAGTTTCTTCTCTTGATTTCTCTAGTGGCCTAATGGGAAAAGCACCTTACCGGAAATTAGAAATTCTGTGGTTCGAATCCCAGCGGAAGAAAAGCAGATCTTTTTTTCAGAAAAAAAATTTGTTGTTCAGTTCTTGGTCATGATTAATTATTACTCTTACGTAATTTAAGTCAGAAATTAGTATGAATAATGCATTCAAATACCAAAAGTGCAGCAAATATCAGCCTCATCCATTACTTTATTTATAACACTTAAACAAATCAAACAATTTATCTATAATGAAAACTTCCTCCCATAAAGAGTTTACATTCATCAAATAAATGTGTTTTTAAGAAAATATCAATAAAAAGATCAAGGTTATTGTTTTTTCCAGTTTTCAACTTGAACAGAAAATCTATCATTCGAACGCAATCGGATTGTCTCTGTCTATCTCACATTGTAGAAAGAGAGGTCCGATCGACTTCAAGCATCGGAGTCCCACTGTAGTGTTTCGTGATCTCAAACTGTCAAGTATTGATATGAGAATTGTGCAATCTGTGTTTTTTTGTGGACAGTCAATCTGATATTCATATAAAAGTAAGTGATTTTCGGTTCAATGACTTCTTCGTATGTGTGGTTATGAAACAGCATAATGAGTCACTTTGGAAAACGAGTGCTCCCCACTTGCAGTGTTTTGCGAGGTGTTTCATTGCAAAACGTGATGTGCTTTTGAATGCTATTGTCTTCGAATATCGGTATGAGGAAAACAATTTTCAAAGTATTCTTTACCACGCAGTAAAATTCACCGGAAACGGTTCAGACGCCCCTAACTGTTAACGGTTGGAGACTCTGAATTCATGGTTTTATAGATTTTCGTTTGAAGCTCTGAAGGTTCTCGTGAGAGGCTCGTAAAAAGCTTTAGAGGTTTTCGTGGGAAGCTCTGTAGGCCCTAGCAGGAGGCTCTGGAGGCCCTTGTGGGAGGTTCTCATTAGAGGGTCTGATAGATATCGTAGGTGGCTATGAAAGTTTTGGTTGTGGGCTCTGACGGTTATCGTGTAAGGCTCTGGAGCGCTCTTGGAAGGCTCTGAAGGCTTTAAGGCTTTAAAGGATTCCATCTGAGTCGCTAGAGGCTCTCAATGTTCTCGTAGGAGGCTCTAAAGTTTCTCGTGAAAGACTTTGGAGCTTCCCATAGGAGACTTATGTCCCGAATGCGACCGAAAGTGGGTAAATTGTGTGTCATCTTCCAGGCAGAGGTTCGCTGTGCTGAGACATTAACAAAAGAAACCCTTGCTTCAGGCAGATTGCAATCTGCTTAAACTGTCTGCAGTTGAAACCCCAGGCATAACATCAAAGCTGGGTTTGAAATGCAAAAAGGCATTCATTCAACTTTAAAAAAGAGCGAAGTGACCCTCATATGGATTCCTGGTCACACAGGAATCAAGGGAAACGAAGAAGCGAACCAGCTGGCGAAAAGCGACACAAGTGAATACATTGGATCGGAACCGGTACGGAAACTCTAGCTTCGAAAGCTGGATCCGGAAAAAGTATCGCGAATACTGTGAACAAACCCAGATTTATCGACAGGCAAAAGCCATCTTAGGCTATACGTACAGGATGGACGAGGCAGGGAATTGGTGGGATTACCCAAGAAAGACCTACGGACAGTGCTTCTTATGATCACAGTCCACAACCATTTCAACTATCAGATACACAAAATAGGGTTCAACCCCACAACGCGACATAGTGTTGGAAATGCGGCAGAGACGATGAAACACCTCAGCATCTCTAATGTCAGTGCTAGACGTTAATCAGGCTCAGGCTAGAAACCCTTGGAGCCCACTTCATGATACATGAGAAAATTATTACAGGATCAGTGTTAATATCCTCGGCTTCACTAAGAGGTCCGGAATCAACTACTGACGTTCAACGTCGAGACTTTGACATCGAGAGTCTTTCAGAACATGAAGCATCCAGCATTCTTGTTTCTTAAGCGTTTGATGTAAGTCTTCATACATTGATGTTTCCAAATCTTCATGTTCAAATTTTGTTGGCGCATCAGAGCATTGATTGTCTTTCACGTCGTAGACACCAGTTTTAAACCGTCGTCACCACTCTTTACAATTTCTTCCGAAAAGAGCCTTGTCACTATAAGCTCCACGAGTAAACGATAACTTCCAGCTGCATTTTTGTTCAACAAAAAAATAATGAAGTAAGCTATCAAAACTGACAAGAAGGAAATATTATTCTCAATCGGCTAAGAACTTCCTTGGGTCTTCGTGATCTTTTCCCGAGTAATCTTGTATGGGTGGTGCAGGCAACGGTAGAGCACGGATAATGTCTAATAGGTCCAATGCTGATATTGTTGGTAGAGGCTGCTGGGTCGTCATTATCAGTAGAGGGAATTGGAATCCCGACAATATTCTGATCGTAGGAAAGCCGTTGGGTGTGGGGGGCAAATGTACTATTTCGGATGATGGAGGTTGTCCCTCATGATTTAATGAAAGATGTTTCCCATCCTGGAACGCTGGTGAAAGTTGGCTATCTTGGGCTGATGGTGTCACTTTGCTAGCTCGAAAAGCCATATTACCTTTTGTGAATGTCTCGAAGTGAAGCTGAGTGCGACAGTGTGTTTTGGTACCCTTCCAGAAGTGGAAGGGTGAATGAGTTGAAGGTTGTTGCCGAAGTTGATGGGTGGAATTTTGCGTTCCATATTGGTTTCTAGTGGTTGGAGGCTCAGCTGATGGTCCAGAAGCAGTTTCTTCGAATCCCGAGTGTGGAGGCGTTTGCTAGGCTGGAGGCCTTCCTCAAGAGTGCGTGTGGCCTTAAACTCTAGTGGAGGTGACCGTACAGGAATTCGACTTTGACATCCAATGATGTTGTTCGGTGCTCGTGATGCAGAAGAATACTAGACTGTCGTTTTGCGCTTGCTAGCCCTAGTAGTTTATCTTGGATGGACGAAAAGATTCTTCAAATAGGGAAGGGTTTAACAAAAATTTTTTATTTTGGATATAGTTGTAGTCTCTTTAATGTTTTTGCAACTTTGACACGCTCACATCATCTTATGCATCTAAAACATACATCAGAAATGTTGTGTTAGGAACGAAAAATTTGTTCGACCGTACTCTACTCTGTACACTCTGCTAGTTGAATAGCAGATACTGGCTCGAATCGGTGGAAAAATTTGAAACTGTTGTTCTCCTCCGTCGTTACTGGAATTCGCTCCATTTGGTTATGTGTACTCACTTTGACCCTTATGCAATCATCCTCTTCAGTAATATTAGAATGGGTGCAATACAGGAATGGACACAAGTTTCCTGTCGCAAACGGAAAGATCAATCCAATGATGAACTCCGATCTTACGCCTACTAAATAGAAGCCATTGCTTGCATAGTCAGCTATAAGTAAAGTGACATTAGAAGCAGATTGGAAATGATGAACATTTGGTCGACAGGGAGCCGGAGAGATTGATGCATTATTCCGGCGATCATTACCGTTTAGCAGACGTCTTAGTATAGATAATTCTAAAAAAAACACAATATTCTGAATAGAAATGATAAATATCGAGAAAAAATTTCATCGTCATTAACTGCAATTGAAGACGGACATACAATTATTGATACTAATTGTGAATGTTCTGGAAGTGTTTGGAATATAGTTAGTGATTTTTTATTTTAAATATCATTATATTTACCAACGAAAAGGAATAAATCTGCTAAGGTGAGGAGCAGGATACCAAAAATAATCTTCATTTTCTCTCAATAAACAACATTAAGTTTGGTGAATTTTGTTGTATGATTAATTAATATTCTACCAAATCTCTCATTATATACCCACTATCCGTTTCGTAATTCGAAATGTTTTTATATATTTGTAATGAGAATTGGAAGCGTGGAGCTCATTAGCCTGACCTACTTATATTATCAAAATTAATGTTATCAAAGTCATCTTATCAGTGTGAACATTTTTTCTCTTGCTTAGGATGGAAGCTGTCGAAATTATCCATGAAATTAGCGCAATTTTCTGAATTGGTTAGGACGATATGGCAGAAATAGTTTAACGAGATTTCTTAGTTAATATTTATTTTATCATTAGGCACGGTATTTCGAATAGAACGAGATACAAATAGAAATTTATTATTCGCACGTGAAAAGTACGTTCAACTAATCTTATCGCTGCTTGAATGTTTTTCTTAAAAATTATGTTGACTACGTGAGATATTATGTAATCAATTTGATAAGATTGGATGAAGATTGGTTTGTTAATATTTCATATACCATTTAATACGATTTGTTATTCATTTTTATTTTATTTTTATTTTTAGTAAAAAGTTTGAGATTTAAAAGTAACCAAGATGATGTTTTGATTTTTCATTATGTTTTAAATTTTGACGGACATACGTTTTTGTATGCATCTAAAACATAAATCACAATTTTATGATAGGAATACAAAATTTTTTGAGCTGGCTCGAATGGAGAAAAGAATGTGAAACTGTTGTTTTCCTCCGTCGTTATTGGAATTATCTCGTCTTGGTTGTATTTGCTTACTTTAACCCTTGTGCAATTATCGTGGTGATTATTAATGGAATGAGTGCAATGAAGGAATGGATACAAGCTGAATTCATCATGTGGCAAGATCATTCCAATGATGAATTCCGATCTTAATCCTATATAATACAATCTTCTCACTGCAAAGTCAGCTATAGGTAATGTTTCATTATTAGGAGATTGGAAAAGATGAACATTTGGTCGATAGGGAGCCGGAACAATTGTTCCCATGTTCGGGCGAAGCTTGCGGTCTAGCAGCCTTCTTAGCATCAGCAATTCTAGAAGAAGAAAACACATTTCTCAGAATATAAATGATGAAGATTTAATAAAAATTATATTTTTTTCTAAAACGAAGGAAAAAATACCAGACGTCGAATTCTTGAGGACTGAGTTGAAAATAATCCTCATTTTCAGCTAGTGTCAATAATGGTATCAATAATATAATTAATACATGTTTTTCTTCCATTTCAGTACAAAATTCCTCTTCCAATTCAGAAAAAAAGATTAAAAATAGGAATATTAAACTTGCCTTCATGTTCCTTCACACGTTGGCTCACCGCTCTCCCAGTTTCTCCAATATACACTTTGCCACAAGAGCAAGGGATTTCACATACTACCGGATCACTAAGAGGTGTCCTTTTATCTTCAGGGTTGTTCAGAAGTTGTCCTATTTTCGCACGTGGTTTGAATAATTCCAAAAATCCACAAAAACAACATTCGACTCAGACTGATCGTCAGCGCAATAAAATCACCAACTTTCAACCTAGTACGCTTGCTCACCAAAGAACTGACTCCTTTCACAGAAAACTCTATCACACACGTTCAAAACTCTTTTGAATTTATCAAAAAAATACAACAGATTCACATTCAACCTCAAGACATTCTAGTGAGTTTTGACGTGAGATCTCTCTTTACGAAAGTACCAATCTCTGATACAATCGGTATCATTAAATTCTTTGCAAAGTTTCCCCTCGATCTCATAAGATTGTTAAAACACTGTCTCAATAATACTTACTCTTCTTTCAATAACCAATTCTAGGAACAATCCTCAGGAGAAGCAGTGAGATCTTCAATCTCACCTGTAAGAGGCAACATTTTTATGGAACATCTGGAAACTGAAATTTTTAACCAATCCAAGCTTAAACCGGAATTTCGGTGCACACAAGTTTTCCGATTTCATCAATCGATTACACCATAATATCCAGTTCACTATGGAAATTCAGCAAAACGGAAAATTCCTTTCTTGGATGTGCTAGTTTACAAAAGATCTGGTAACACATCAAAGGTATTACAGAACAAATAGGAAGAATTCCCAACAAACACAACATCCAAACCATATTCAAACCACCTGCGAAAATAGGATAACTTCTAGAGTAACCTTGAGGTTGCCTCTAAAGAGGAAAAACCACCTCTCAGTGATCCGGGAGTACACAAAATCCCTTGCTTTTGTGGCAAGATCTATATTATAGAAACCGGGAGCGCGGTGAGCCAACACATAAAACTAAATTCGGGCTGCAACATTTCACGCCATCAGCACTAGCTGAGCAGCATATCGAAACAAAACATAGCATTTTATTCGTCAAAACGATAGTCGTTACAAAAGAATACAATATTTTTCCAAGGAGACATACAGAAGCAATCGAAATCTTGAAACACCCTAATAACATCAATAGGGACAATGGATATAATACCAATCCGATTTGGCTTTTCGTCCTCCATGGTGTTTTGAAAAAGACTTGACTGACCATTCAAGTTCGAACTGCAATATATTGTTATATTTACCAACAAAATTGGGGGAAACCACTAAGCTGAGGAACACGATACCAATAATAATCTTCATTTTCCCTCAATAGAGGAAGCTACGCTTGATGAATTTCAGTGTATGACTAATAATATGCTGCAAAATCTCTTATTATATATCTGCTATCTCTTTCGAAATTTGGAATTATTTCACGCGTTCTCGAGTCGAATTAGAGGGGTAATTTTTAAGCGGAAATTGCGAAACTGGTGCGAATTTAATTTCTTTTTAAAAATTAAAATAACATCTGAAATAATAAAGATTCTTCTAATGATCTTGGGCTCATTGTAACTGAAGGATTGCTCTTATTCATCATCATTAGTGTCGTCTCGTAAAAATATATTTTATAACATGTGTGAAATCAAAAAATACAGAGACTTTCATCACTCTTTCAATTTTGCTTAATGATTCGATTCAATATGTGATACAATACAGGATTTTGAATTAAATATTTTTCTTTATCATGATGCCTGATATTTCGAAACGAACGAATTTCATTTAGCAACTCATTATTCGTAAATGAGCAGTACGTTGAATAACTCTTATCACTGTTTGAAGTTTTCCTTAAAGATTTGGTTTATCATGGGAAACATTATTTATGAAATTTCATTCGATTGGATGAGAACTGGTTTGTAAATATTGTATAAAAAATATAATAAGAAATTTTATTATAGGTCGATTTGGTTGAAAGGGAGCTGGATGAATTGGTACATTTTGGTGACATCTTGGCATAGCTAATTCTGGAACAAAGAACACGAGTCCCACAATATAAATGAGAAAGATTCAATCATTGAAATTAAGAAATTTGAACTCTTAAGAGGGAAAAATTTTTCATGTGAAGTCAGAAGAACTGAACTGAGGATCACAGGTTCTTTTTTTTGGTAAAATTATATTGTATGTTATACATTTTTTGTTGATATTGTATGCTTTTGAGATGACGGTCGTTTTTTCAAATGAAATGGTATGTCCTGTTTCGATATGATGCTCAGCTAGTGATGATTGCTCAAAATTTTTTAGCCTGACTTTACTCACATGTTCTTTTACACTTTGGCTCACCGCCCTCCAGGTTTCTCCACAAGAGAAAGGGATTTTATATACTCCCAGATCACTGAGAGGATCGCGGTTGATATTTTGAAATTTCTTTGTCTTTATATTTTTCTAAAACATCTGAATCTTCTAAATATCTTTTAAGATGATTCAGATTTTTCTGGAAATTAAGAAAAACTTCAGCATAATGAGAAAAATTGACGTAAAACCTTCCAGATTCTTCTTTGAAAATATTGTAATATTGACTCTTATCAATTGAGCGGTTCGAAGATTTCTAGTTAGAAAATATGAATCCACACAATCATTTTGAATGATCTGAATTGAAACTTATCCTCTCTTCCAAGTATCATTATTGAAAATGTTAAAAATCATTACACTTCCCGCTGTCAATTCAGTACTAAATATACAAATAGAAAACTTTTCGTTAACTCACCTTTAACTCAATAAGAATTTTAAGGAGAAATATGGCTCCTCCCAATTCAGAAAAAGAACCAAAATTTTGTATTTTTTAGCTGTACAAAAATCCTAAAAATTTTTTATTCAAAAAAATTGAAAATGAAGAATTACCTCCTCTAATTAAGACGAATTGGAATTACTTCGAAAGGGCACATATTGTCGATTGTGGTTTAGAACATATAAGCGTTTTTGTAAAAATGTATTTTAATCCACCTACGAGAATAGCAGAAACTCCTAAACAACCCTAAAGATAAAAATGCAGCTCTCAGTGATCCGGAAGTATATAAAATCCCTTGCTCTTGTGGCAAAGTCTTTATTAACAGAACCGGGAGAGCGATGAGCCAATGTGTAAAGGAACATGCAACATAGCATTTTATTTGACGAAACAACCGTTATCGCAAAAACGTAAAATATTTTTCCAAGTAAGCATAGAGAAGCAATCGAAATCTTAAAATACCCTGATAACATCAACAGGGACCATGGATATAATACTAATCCGATGTGGCTCTCCGTCATCCTGGTTTTTTTCAAAAGACTTGATTGACCAATCAGGTTCAACCAGTCCCCGCCATGGGGCGCTCTGACCAATCACATACATCGTAGAGCATACATATATAAGAACAACATAACCTGAAACTTCAGTTTCAAGTCAGCCCTAAAGAAGTGAACTGCAATGTTCACGAAACGTCGGCAAAATTCATAGTTTCACACACGATGGAAACCCGAAAAAGCTATAAAATTTTTCATTTTCAAACTTATTATCTCATCCTCAAGGTTTTTCTTAGATACCGTTTAATATGCGATATAAATTTCTTCAATTTAATGACCTATGAAGCAAGAGTATATTTGAAAATTTATGTCATCAGAAACCCCCGTATATGAGGGAAAAAAAATTGAACATGCCAAATTTGTCATCTTTTTATTACTTTAAGAAACTCAAATTGTTTTACAAATCTGAAACACATATCACAATTTCATGTTGGGTAGAAAACATTTTTTTTGATGTACCCTATACTCTTAGCTCTGCCAGATCAATATGGGATCGTGGCTCGAATCGATTGAAGAATCTGAAACTGTTTTTTTCCTCCATTGTTATTGGAATTAGCTGCTCTTGGTTATATATGTTTACTTTAACCCTCATACAAGTATGCTGTTGAACGATATTATGAGTGCAATGCAGGAATGGATACAAAATTGCTTCTTCATATGGAAAGATCATTCCAATGATGAAATGCGATCGCAATCCCACATAAAATAATCCATCCATTGTAAAGTCAGCTATAGGGAGAGTGCTATTAGCAATATTTTGGAAAAAATGAACATTTGGTTGATAGGGAGCGGGATGAATTGGTGCATTTTGTGGACGTCTTAGTATAATTAATTCTGAAACAAAGAACAATGAATCTACACTATAATTGTCAATGATCTAAATCAAAAGTAATCCTTCCTCTCAAGTCACATGAACCAAAATAATGAAAATAATACATTTCCCTTTTCCAATTTAGTGAAATATCGAAAATAAAAAGTTTCCAACTTGCATCTGCATTTCGAAAATACTATATTTCAGAAAAATAGGAAATTTTTTCCCTCGTAATATATGACTTCCTCATAAAGAAATTTTAAAACTCAATAAGAATTCTAAAAAGAAGAATAACTTCTCACAAGTCAGGAAAATATTTGTATTTTCCAACTCTACGAAAATTTTATAAATAAAAAATTTCCTTCTTCCAATGCAGAAAAACTTTCAAAAACTTAAGGCTTTCTGACAACTCAGTTTTTAAATTTTCATTTCAATATTATTGTATTTACCAACAAAATTGGGGACAACTGCTAAGCTGAGGAGCACGATACGAATAATAGTTCTCATTTTCTCTCAATAAAAGAAACTGCGTTTGTTGAGTTTCATTGTCTAATTGATAATTATGCTAAAAAAATTATCCATTATATACCTGCTATCTCTATCGTAATTTGAAATAATTTCGAAAATTTATGAGACGAATTGAAGGAGAGAAATCTTGGTCTAAAATATATAAAATGAGAAAAAAAAACTCAAATAAATGCATTAAGGTTTCCCTTGAAGATTTGTTTCATTATGAGAAACATTAAGTGATAAAATTGCTACCATTAAATGACGTAAGCTGTCAAATTTGAAAATATCTTTTTTACGATAGGATATTTAAAAAATATATGACATTCTTATCAAACAGTACAGTTTGGAATTCCTTAATTTTAAATGATTTCGATTAGAAATCATATAATTTTTCATGTTTACAGAATTATTAAACATTACCAAATGTATATTTTGATATATGAGTGCTGTTGGCCAAATAACAATTATTCAATATGTACAGCTGTGAAGAATTTCAAAAAAATTAGCTGAATGAGAAAAATGGAAAATGATTTCGAATTTACCTAGGAATTTTAGGAAGAAATTTTAATCTCCCAGAAATATTCAAAATGCTTAAAAAGCTTCCTTTATTTTATATCTTCCAAAATCCAGATTAGAATTTGTTTTCTTAATATCTTGACAAGTTCAATATTTTCCATTTTAAATTTCAGGATATTATTCATAATTTTTGGAAACCTTTTTCCATTTTGTCTTTCAAATTCATTTTTTTAAATAAAGAGTCAATTGAAATTCGTCCAGGAATTGAAAAAAAAATTTTACTTGCAAGGTGCAAGATGTTAAATGTGAAGCTAAAAATTTTGGAAAATTCAATTTAACATAATTGTGTATTATAAATATTTCTTTATTATCAGGCATGTTATTTTGCATTGAATGAGATTTGAGTGAGAATTTATTGTTTGTGAATGTAACGTGAGTTTAAGAAGTCTTATCACTATTTCAGTGTGTTTCCTAAAGATTGGATTCAATATGTGAAACATTATGTAATAAATTTGAAACGAACATGTTCATCAATATCTATGTTACTGAACTTGAATATCCTAGATATTAGTTTAAAAATGAGATATCAGCTGCCAATATCCAAGATATTTAACTCAAATTTCCTAAATTTCAGTCTAAACAGGAGATGTCAGCTGTCAATATCTAAGATATTCAACTCAAATATCCTAGATATCAGTCTAAAAAGAGGATGTCAAATTTTAATATCTAAGATACTGAACTTGAATATCCTAGATATTAGTCTATAAAGAAGAAATCAGCTGTCAATATCTATGTGATTGAACTTAGATATCCTAGATATTATTCTAAAAAGGAGATATCAGCTGTCCATATCTAAGATATTGAACTCAAATATCCTAGATATTAGTCTAAGGAGAGGATGTAAAATGTCAATATCTAAGATACTGAACTTGAATATCCTAGATATTAGACTATAAAGGAGACATCAGCTGTCAATATATATGTTATTGAACTTAAATATCCTAGATATCAGTCTAAAAAGCAGATATCAGCTGTTAATATCTATGATGTTGAACTGGAATATCCCAGATATTATTCTGAAAAGGAGATATCAGCTGTCAATATTTAAGATATTCAACTCAAATATCCTAGATATTGTTCTAAAAAGAGAATGTCAAATCTCGATATCTATGATACTGAACTTTAATATCCTAGATATTAGTCGATAAAGAAGATGCCAGCTGTCAAAATCTATGTTATTTAACTTGAATATCCTAGATATCAGTCTTCAAAGGAGATATCAGCTGTCAATATATAAGATAGTGAACTTGAATATCCTAGATATTGGCGTATGAAGGAGATATCAGCTGTCAATATCTAAAATATTGAACTTGAATATCCCAGATATTAGTCAAAAAGGAGATATTAATCTAAAAAGAGGATGTCCAATGTCAATATCTAAGATACTGAACTTGAATATCCTAGATATTAGTCTATAAAGGAGATATCAGCTGTCAATATCTATGTTATTGAACTTGAATATCCTAGATATCAGTCTAAAAAGGAGATATCAGCTGTCAATATGTTAGATATTCAACTCAAATATCCTAGATATTGTTCTAAAAAAAGAATGTCAAATCTCGATATCTAGGATACTGAACTTTAATATCCTAGATATTAGTCGATAAAGGAGAT
>CAKNXH010064373.1:0-11114 GCA_932178445.1 Andricus quercusramuli | reverse complement strand
TGGAATTCACGTAATTTAGGAAATTCAAGGAATTCACAGAATTCATGAAATTCACGCAAATCATGGAATTCACGCAAATCATGAAATTCATATGATTCACAGAATTCATGGAATTGACGAAATTCATGAAATTCATGAAATCCACGGAATTCATGAAATTCACAGAATTCATGGAATTCATGAGATTCGTCGAATTCACTGAATTTACGCAATTCACAGAATTCATAGGATTCACGGAATTTATGAAATTCACAGAATCAACGAAATTCACAGAACTGACATAGCGCTAGTGCGACATAACTATAGTTATGTCTACTGCAAGTCTATTGCACAGCAAAAGTGCGATAGAGCTCTCGTGCGCAACTAATTATGTCGCATTAGACTATTGCACACCTGAAAGTACGATATATTTCTATTTTGCAACTAAGTATGCTCCACAACTTTACTGAACAGCCGAAAGTGCGATATAACTCTAATACGCAACCACCAATAAGTCTACTGCGCAGCCGGAAGTGCAATATAATTCTGGTGCGCTACTGAGTATGTCAAATAAGTCTACTATGCATCCGGAAGTGCGACATGAATCTAGTACATCCACATATCTCCAAATTTTCAAATTTTACCACGTTCGGGCAGTGTTATCAATATTGATTGCAGATGCGCCCTGACCCGGTATTTTTGGTTTCGGGTCCGCTAGAGATCCGGACCGAAGAATACCGGATCGGTCATATCACGCATAGATCCAAACAAATTATTTTCGGGCGGGTCAACTATAAAGACCCGATCCGAAAAATACCGAATCGGGTATTTGAGAGATCCGGACAAAAATTTTCGGATCGGGTCTGCTATGCAAACTGCTGGAGCCGAATTTGTAAATATCGGTCCAGTTCAGGATCCTTCACATCTCTATCAAAAACCCTTTGATAAAATATGTACTAAAATAAACTTCTACTATAATTATTGTACATAATATTGCTTTTTGGCACTTAAGCAGCCTTTCACTGTTGGTCACTTTCTCCAAACTACATAAAACCAAATCAAACATGGTTACATGCTGTAGCATACATGTCATGACACATAGCAATTCATGACACATGACATGATATGACATGGGACATGACATGACATGCATGTAGTGCACCACGAGATAGGGGGTTAGGAGGGGGAAGGGGCGTTTACTGCTCTGCAGGTAGCCGCTGTGAAAAAAATACTGTCGTATGGATCTCTCAGTTCCAGCGCCACCATGGAAGTGTTACCATCTCTGTCACTCTCGCAGCATTAGCCCTCATACCGCTCCGCCAAACGCTCTTAGGAAAATGAAGTCAATTATTGTCGAGAAAAGGAGTGCCGCATATATTGGAACTTTATGTGCTCGACAAATGTTTCTGTCGCGCACTCGAGGCCTCCTTGACTTCGGAATGATGCCTGAAACAAAGACCTTGGATACTAATGGGCCCAAGTGGGGAACCATACATAACAATTTTGTGAGACTCCTCACTTGGGGTGATCGCTAGAGAGATTGATCAGCAACCTGGGTCGTAGCAGTCATGCGGAATGAACGTGTCATTTAAATAAATAACACGATAATTCCAGATCAATCTAAAACATCTATACCTAACACCGATATACCTATATACCTTATATCGATATACCGACCTACTTTACACCTATATTCCTATTCACTAGTTTTTCCAACCGAGCAAGTCACGCATCGTGCACTTGTTTGCAACCCAGTCGGTGCTTCGTCATATCTACACGAATGGTCTTCCTTAACTCTTCAAGGTGTTTGACCATTTGATGATTGCAACGGAATACGCGAGGGCAGGAATCGCATAGGTGTTGATTGCCCCGATATTGTTTGCCCTATTGAGAAAACTCTTCAGAACTAATCTGAGTCTTGTGGTGAAGGCATTCATTAGGCTTCAATTAACTATCGTATGCTGAATACCCTTAGATTCAAGAATACACAGGTATTTATATGACTCGCCCTCAGCCATTGCCTCGATGTTATTCTCAAACTCATTCTCTTGCTCTGCGGTCCCTAATTCTCCTACGAGAATTAGAACCTGCACAATCATCGAAAAACATGACAAAGATTTATAAAAAAAAATTTTTATATGTATAAAACATAAGTAGGTTAGGTAAATAAGCTTCACCCAAAATAATTTGTCTCGCAAATATGTCAAATTATTCCAAATCGCGAAAGAGATAGCGGTTATATAATGAGACGTTTTGTAACATATTAATCAATTATACGCTGAAATTCAACAAACGTTGTTTCTTTTATTAAGAGAACATGAAGATTCTTATTAGCATCGTGCTCCTTAGCGTAGCGGTTTTTTCCAATTTCGTTCGTAAATATAATAAAATTTATGGGAAAAGACAGTGTGAGGTTGTTGTTTCTTATTTTCTTTTACGTCTTGGGAAAATCAGTGGAAGTTGAGAATCACAAGGTATACTCGGACAACTGCCAGACCATTAAATAATGATGGGTATCATTTTATGTTCCACGAATTTTTTTCACATTTTTATTGAGTTTTCTTCTTTCAGAATTAACCATAGTAAGACGCCTGCTGAAACAAACTCTTCATCGAAATAGTGCACCAATTGCTCCGGCTCCCTATCTACCAAATGTTCATCTTTTCAAAGATTTTTCTGGTGATACTGGAAATATATCTAATGTGGCCACAAATGGATTATATTATGTAGGAGTGAGATCGGAGTTCATCATTGGCATCATCATTCCGAATGCATCAGGAGTCTTGTATCCACTCCTGCATTGCACTCATTTCAATAATATTGAGCAGGATAATTGCATAAGGGTTAGAGTAAACATAGATAATCAAGACGAGCTAATTCCAATAACACCAGAGGAATACAACAGTTTCGGATTCTTTCATCGATTCGAGCCGGAATCCGATGTTTATACAGCAGAGCTCAGACACTAAGCTTTAGCACAAAACATCTGACGTGACTAACATGAAATCGTGATCTATGTTTACGGATCAGAAAATAATGTGACTTTGTCAAACTTCTGAACACAATGAATGGTCTATAGCTACATATTTCATTATCATGTTTGCTTCCTGATAGTTGGGGTTTGTAATGGCGTAAATGTTCAAAAAAATTTATTTTGTGAAAAAAAGCTTTCTTTAGATACGCTGAATACCCTATTCAACGCCGACAGATTTGAAGACAAAATCTATCAAAGGAGATGCTTGTCAAGATGTCTCATAACATTTATATACACAAGGTCAGGGTCATCGGAAACGCCAGTAACCTTTTTTTTTTCAAATTAGTCGTGTACTCCTGAACGATATTTGAAGCAAGTGGCAGTTAGCTCTCGCCAGAAGCATGGATAGATAGCTCATGGTTTTCCAAAAGGGCCTCAATCTCTCTATACATCTCACTATGTGTCGATGAACCATCAAGCTTTCCAACAGACAGATGATAAGTCTATGAAAAGTTGGATAGAAAGTATTCCGGTAGTCAATCGAGACCACTGATAGGACGCGCTGGTGGGCTGCTGCTTCTTAGCAGACGCACCTATCAGTGAGCAATGCTCACTGAGTACATGCTCACTGAGCATGTTCTCTTGTAATAAACGGAGGGATTACTGAAAAGCCGCGGTGGGTCAGCAAAAAGCTGTTGATTCTCTCTGACCTATTCCTTCCTTCTCTGTATTCTCCTCCTTGCGTCAGAAAACACCCGTATTTTGTGAACAATATGCTTGCTGATTGGCAGCAGCACTGAACACGAGACATATTCTGTCTTGCACATCCAATCTTCCTGTTCAGTTGATGTACGCGTCTTTTGATCTTTTGATCTTTCGTCGGCTTCAGCCTTCAATTTGAATCAGCCAAAGCTCTCGCGGCACGATAAACTGAACAATTGATGATCCAGAAGTCAAATTCCTCCGAGATATCCTTACGAAAGTAGAAAACCATTCAGCCTGATCTTGGGGCTTAGGATGAACCTGCATGTCAATGTTCCTCCTTGCCATGAAATCTCGATCATCTCTCAGAAGGTGCCTGCTTTCCGTGGTTGTTCTTGATCTCGCTTCTTCATCTTTGTCTGCAGTTTGTCCATAATGCGAAAAAGAAGTAATGGCTGATGGGAAACGTGCAGAATCTCTGGCTATTTCTGGCACCACAGAGCGTGCATATGCTCCATAAAGCATCAGTGAACAGGGATCATGCTAGCATCGTAGCAGTCTAAAAAGTCATCCTTGATTTGATTCATCCACTCAATGTGGAGCTTTCTTCAGTTCGTCGTCGTGATTCCATCTAAATTATTTTCGGCACCCCGAACTCTAGAGTGATCGGCACTGTTTGCTGACCCATTGCCGGATGATCGGCGCGTTCATTCGTTCTGAACCGTGTTTTGCCTGATTTCCCTCCACACCCATAATTTGCCTTCTCTCACTTTCCCTTCCTCACCCTAATATCCCATCTCTTCTTTCCCTCTTCACTTCGCAACACTTCCCTTACTTCTCCCACCACTACTTCCCCTCTCATGACTTTCCCTACTACCCTGCCTCTATTTCTCGTTCATCCCTACTACTTTTCTTACTCCACCACCTACTTGTCACCATACTTCGATTGCTGTCCCCATACATTTTTGACAATCAAACACTTTCCGTGGCGGTCAACACCTGCTAAAGGTGGTAAGCCCTGATTTACGTAATTACATACCCCTCTATAGGGAAATAAAAACAAAAATGAAACATGTAGTTGCAAACTTTTTATTCTTTGCAAAACTTTGACAAAACATTATTTTATGAGTCTGAAACATACGGCACGTTTTTGTATTGGGTACGCAAAATCTCTTGGGTTGTATCTCACTCTATAACCTCTGCTGAATAAATATTCGATTCTGACTCAAATTTATGGAAGAATTTGAATCTGTTGGTTTCCTCGGCCGTTATTGGAATTAGATCCTCCATGTTATAGATGCTTACTTTAACTCCTGTGCAATTAATCAGATGAGAAGAATTGGAATTAGTGCAATGCAGGAATGGATACAAGACACTTGATGCATGCGGAATGACAATTCCAATGATGAACTCCAATCTTACTCCTACATAATATAATCCATTTATTGCTATATCAGCTATATTTTGACCTTCTCCATCAGATAGTTCGAAATAATGAACATTTGGTCGATAGGGAGCCGGAGCAAATGTTGCACTCATTCGATGAAAGGTGCGGTTTAATGGACAGAATTTTATGTTAGGCACGCCACATTTTTTATTCTAAACTTCACTGTCTAACCTCTGCTGTATAAACATCGGATTCCGGCTCGAATCGCTGAAGGAATCCAAAGCTGTTGTTTTCTTCCAGTGTTATTAGAATCAGCTCGTCTTAGTTATATATGCTTACTTTCACCCTTATGCAATTATCCTGCTCAGTATTATTGGCATGAGTGCAATGCAGGAGTGAATGCAAGACTCCTGATGCATCTGGAATGATAATGCCGATGATGAACTCCGATCTTACTCCTACATAATATAATCCATTTATGGCTACATCAGATATATTTTCAGCATTACCAGAAAAATCTTCGAAAAGATGAATATTTGGTTGATAGGGAGCCGGAGCAATTGGTGCACTATTTCGGTAAAGAGTTTCGTTCAGCAGGTGTCTTACTAAGGTTAATTCTGAAAGAAGAAAACACAATTTTTACAATATGCATGATAAGGATTTAATAAAAATTACAGTTTTTTTCACAGCTAAATAAAACATACAAAAGCTCAAATAACTATTGGCAGGGTGGCAACAATTTTTTCATGGCTATTGAAATATTCGAAAGAAACAATTGGCATCTTCGAAATCCGAAATACAATTCATTACCAAAATTTCATTCTTCCAACTCAATTAAAATGATGAAAAGAAAATGAGGATTGATTTTTTTTAATTTCAAGTCCTCTCAATATCTTATGAAATTTGTTGCGTTTCGAGTGAAATATGGTAACCTTAAACACGGTGGACTCCGATGAAACTCAACTCTAAAGGTCTTGCACTTCCTGGTTTTTTCTGTTCTCGTTACAAGAATGAGAAAAAATCGTTTGAGCCATTTTTGAAATATCCTAATTTTTTTAATTATGAGGATAAGTGCCATAGAAGCTATTTCAATGAACCATTCCAGGAATTTTGATTCTGAACAGGATATAAATTAACTGCAATTGAAAAGAAACACAAAATTATACCTTCCATTATTTAATGGTGTGGAAGTTAATTTTGGTTTCACCAATGTCATCTCTTTTGATGATTGCTCAGGTTTTCTACATCTTGATAATTTTATTCTAAATTTCAATCTGAATAATATTATTGTGAAATTGTTTTGTTGCATGGTGCAAGATAATAGAGTTAAAACAAACAATTTGAAAAATAATGAATGTAATAAAATGTAATAAATAAAGTCGCGATTAGGCTTGAGCATTCCTCACATGACTTTGACGGCTATGTTGGCTGTAGCATTGCTGCTGACAGGGTCTGTCATGTCAGACAGGCAGAGAACGATGAGGAAAGAAACTAAGATGAACACCAAGACCCATAAACTATAATAGAGAGTCTTCTAGATATTTTTAAATTCTCGTCGCTTCTCGAGCATCATTGGGGTGTCCATGGAGCCACCGTTTGGGGCTACAACAGGTTCTAGATGGCTAGAACATTTCCAATAAACGACAAACAGTAGAACATTAATTGTGCCTGCTGAGGATAATTTGGTTATCATTAGAAATTCGCTGCGCAACCTGATGATGATCCAGTACCACCACATTTTTCAGAGGCAATTGGCCTGATTCAAGCAGAGGCTGATGCAGAGGTTCAGCAACCAAGAAGGAAATGACACAAGAATAAATTAGTAGAATCTGACATATCAAAAACGCTTAATATCTGTCAACGGATTGCTTTCGGCTATCGAAATAGCTGTCATCCAAATGGAAGTTTAACAGCAGCTTCCTATTGATGAGCTCCCTTTGGAAGATGCGGACAATGGAGACCCGATTGAAAGAGAAGGTATAGGTATTAGGGATAATGAGCATCAAGTACCGGATCCACTATAACCACATCCGTACGTCAATAACGTTGATGTAAATAGTGCAGTTTCCGAAAAACTGTGGCACCTCGGAAGAAATTTTTGTCGTGCTCCACTAGAGTTAAGACATCTAGAACCAACACAAAGGCACCCTGTGCTCCAGATATACATCATAAAGA
Source organism: Andricus quercusramuli (assembly GCA_932178445.1). Taxonomy (NCBI): domain Eukaryota; kingdom Metazoa; phylum Arthropoda; class Insecta; order Hymenoptera; family Cynipidae; genus Andricus; species Andricus quercusramuli. The sequence continues at coordinate 3,897 of CAKNXH010064373.1, read as the reverse complement.
ATCTGCGTGCACTAATAAAATATCTAAACAGCAAGGTTTTACCTATCCATTTAGACGCAACGTCTTTGCCCCAGGAAGGAATCGAGATCCACAATTGAAAACCAGGTTGGATATGGATGCCAGCAAAGTTAGATGTTGATTGGGTCGATTGACTCAATATTAAGAAGGAAATGAAACCAGAAAGCTGATACACCATATTACTAAAATGATCCACCCTCGGTAAATCATGACATTAACACCATTAATTTTGGATTAGATCATAGACTCCCAACGGCAGCAACTTGATGTTCTGTAACGTGGCAGTTAGCCCGATGCAGGCGGGATCGATTGATTCGAGCTGATTATGCTCTCAGACAACCAATCATTCGAAATTGAATCACTGACGTTTATTATTTTTAATCAGCAACATTACCAGATTTCAAAGTGAGTGCTCAACGTTTATTCGAACTCCACGCTTACAAGTGACCTGGATGACAGGTCGTAAACTCAGAGCACAGAGGTTCAGACTCGAGCGAGTGAACTCATCACATCACTTAGGGAACAATGGACTGTCAGATCCCAGAGAAACCTGGTTAGATATATGGATGAGAGTCCTATACGCTCTACATAGCCAGGGGATGACATTTTGGTTACTGAGCAACCGGTGTAAACATTCAACACAAAGCTCGCGTTATGGCACATTAGTCTCCACGGGTCAGGCTATGTTGCCTGCTGTTTCCATCATTACATCAACGCCCGGATGGAGGGTCTGGCGGCAACTCTCTGATTCCTCTATTGAGTAAATCTGGTGCCAATTATTAGAAGGTCAGTAGGAATTAGGGTACCACTATCTCACTGTCTTTTTATGTAGATATTATTATATTTACCAATAAAGGTGGGGAAAACTGCTAAGTTGAGGAGCACGATACCAATCATAATCTTCATTTTCTCTCAATAAAGGAAACTACGTTTGCTGAATTTTACTCTATAATTAATCAATATGCTACCATATGTCTCATTATATAACCGCTATCTCTTTCGCAATTTGAAATTATTTTATGAATTTTTAAGACGAATTATGGATCAAGCTTATTTGCCTGACCTACTTATGTTCCATAAATATGGTTTTACCAACATCATGTATTTTCATGATTGTTAAGTTTCCCTCAATGTTAATTATATGAGTAGCAACACTTTGACTTTCAGATAATTTGAAGCTGTCAAAATTCTTTATTAAATTAGCGTCATTTTCTTAATTGCTGAAAAAGATGTTCTTGCAGTCATTGTAAAGATAAATTTCTGAAGAATTGCACCATCTTGTCACTATTCTTGTGAAATTTTTTTCATCCATTGATGCAAGATGTTAAAGTTGATCAGAAAAGTAAGACAAATTTAAATATTTTTTCTTCTAAAAGAATTGTTGAAGTAAAGAAATAAAATGAAATAAAAAAACTCTCAAAACTGTTTCGAGGTTTTTCTTGAAGATATCATCTTTAAATCATCCTTAAATCTTCTATATTTCCAATTTAAAGTTAAAGTTTTGGACGCATAATTGCCACGTAGTTTCATTTCGAAAGCCTAGAAAATAACTTCTTGAGCTTCAAAATAAAAAAAAATGACTTAAAATCTCCCAGATTTGTTTAGAAATTTTAGAAATCTTTCGACATTTTTTGGAATCCTTTCAAATTCTCATTCTCTTAAAACCTTCTAAACTTCTGAAAAGGTTTCTAAATTTTCATTGAAATTTTCCAAATATCTACATTTTTTGTTCAAGTTTTAAAAATTGTTACAAATTTGTAATTAGTTAAAAATCTCTTCTAGACTTCCAAACCTGCTAAGTATCTTTTGAAACAATTTGGAATTTTCCTTAAATTAAACAAAAATTATTCATAATCCAAAAAGTCGCTTTGAAAGCTTCCAAATATCTTCTTGAAAATTTTGTAAATGTTTTGAAATATTTAGAAATCTGTTCCAATCTTCCTTTGAAATTATTTTTGAAAAAATCATTTGAATTTTCCGAGGAATCTTAAGGAAATTTTTTCCTTGTCTGGAAACCGTTTAAAATGCTTTAAATTGATCCTTCTCCTAAATCTTCAAAAATCTATATTAAAAGAGAACTCTTTTGACATGTTGACAAGTTTCAAATAATTTTTCAATCATTCCACAAGTTCTGAATATCTATTCAGCTTGCTTGTTGTTTTATTAAATTTGTTTAACACTGCAAAATTGAAAAAATTTGATTCAAAATTGTCTACACTCTATTTCCAAACTTGCGGAAATCATTTGAAAATCTTCGAAATCTTTTTCAATTTCATCTAAAAATTAATTTTTGAACATGAAAATTCATTAGAAATTTTTCCAGGTTTTAAAATATACTGAACTTTAAACACAAAAACGAAAAAATCGAGGTCCGATCCGAGAGGTCCTACTGTATTAAAATTTTTCCTGAAATTTTTCAAAAATTCTGCATAAACTTTTGAACTTTCTAAATGTCTTTTGAAATTGAACGAACTCTTCTGAATATTTTTTATCAATTCTGTAAAATTAAAAAAATTTCCTCCATAACAGCATAACAGCGGTAGAAAACCAACTTAACCAGCGAACAAGTTTGAAAAAAATAATAATAAAAGAGTCTCGATATCTCAGTTTGTTAGACGCTCGGACTTCACGTTAGAGGTCCGGCGTTCGATCCCTGAGCCGGTACATCCAAAAAATGTTCTATGTACCTTTACCAAACTTCTGATGGTTCGGATCTCACATTAAGCTGTAGGTCCCCCTATCATGTTCTTGATTGCAGTCCAGTCCGTGAATGATGGAGTTGAAATCAGGCTTTGTCCAGTATGCCAAATTAGGCTCACTGCTCTTATCAGATCACTTGATTGCATTACAAAAATGCGTCCGTGACTGATAATATATACCGAGAGAGCTTGGTGTGGACTTTTCAAAAATAAAAATCCAACTCTGAAAAAAATCCCTTCCGACATGTAGGGCTGTAACCATCATAAGTCTGAGGCGTTATTTCATAATTAATAATAACCTTGAACTGAGTGTACAGAAAAATAACCTACAAGACACCGAATACCCGCCGATTGGATGACATGACTAACTACTAGGCGGGTATTCCGGGAAAAATGAACAGCAGCAATTTAGGCTCTGCGTGGTTCCAACTAGAGAAAGCAAGAGCTAGCAATAAGCCTGGAATGAAGCTGACTCACATCACAGCTTCAAATGTTTCAGCGGTTTTGAAAAAGGCGGGTTACTGGAAAGCTCCAGATCCGGAGACGGTGCACAACTTCTGGTTCAAGTACCTAACAAGTGTACATCCTGCGTTGGCAAGGTGTTTGCAGAAGATCATCGAATACCCAGATCTGATGCCAGGCGTTACGGTTGAAGGTACTGTGTACATGTTGCCTAAAAAACCAAACGCTCAAAATCGATCTGAGTTTCGACCGATAGCTTATTCTTCAACAAGGAATAAATGTCTTACTGCTCCTACAGAAGAACAGAAAGGAAGCTGTGAAAACTTGCGGGGCAGTAAGGATCTAATGACCATAGACGCTGATGCAATGACTCGTGCTCATAAACATAAATGAACTTGCACTTGGAATGCATTGACTACTTGTGATGTTTATCTTGGACAGAGAATATTTCTGAGTTGGTTCTACATGTTTTAATTCAAGTAAAGCGTGACCAAAATTCCTTTCGAGATGCTGCCGTTTTTCTGGGATTTTGCTGTTTACATCAACGTTAATAATGTTTAGATTTGATTCTAGTAGATCCGGTAATTGATGTACGTTGTACCTAGTAGATATATCTTGAGCTTCAATCCGGTCTTCGTTGTCCCCATCTCCCAAAGGGAGTTCATCAATAGTGTAACATTGGTCAATCTATGGTTGGCATGGATCGCACGGAAAATGT
>CAKNXH010064370.1:101651-112204 GCA_932178445.1 Andricus quercusramuli | reverse complement strand
ATTGCAACAGTTTACATATTAATTTTGTTTCTTTTATCAATTATTATGCCATATTACTTTCCCATTACTTTACCATTACTTTACCGTTACGCTGTAGCGTAATGTTTGCGTTCGGCCGGTCCGCCAGGGACGAAAGCACAGGATTAACGTCATTTGAAATGACTTTTGGAAGAAAAGCCAATTTACTTTCACCCTAAGTCCTTCAAAAAAACACAGGAACGATTAAAAAGACAGCAAGATGCAAAGATAATCATCAGTAATCCTCTTTTTGAAGCAGGAGATTTAGCACTATTGCATAACGATAGTAAAACAACAAAATTAGATAGTGAATAGCTTGGACCCTACAACAAAGCAAATGCAGCCGTTCTTCTGATTATGAAATTCTGCACAATAATCAGCATTACATTGTGCACGCTAATAGGTTCAAGGCCCAATACCAACAGCTTGATCGGTTAATTCTATATTTTAGTTACTGTTAATCCTTCTTTCAGTATTTGCACTTTATAAATGCGGAGTTTGCGAATTAATTCGAAAATGTCTTTCTAACTTCTACATTAATTTGTTGTTGTACCAGCAGTAAGATAAAGAACGAAATAATACCTCAAGTTGTCACCTATGTACCAGCAAGTATACCCCCGATCAATTTAGAGAGTAAGTTAGATAATAAACCTATTAAGTTTAGAAAGAAGTAACCTATGCAAGTACACAGAATTACGGGAGAAATTCACTCTAACAAGGGAGATGTAAAGCTAGAAAGAATAAGTAAAAATATTGTAGCTTTATAGTTGCTACTCTTCTAAAATAGAATAGGTTCGTAGGCTAAGAATAGATGATATCACTGACCCGGCAGGGCCTCGGCCCCAAAGTCATTCACTGTCTGACTGCTACGGCAGCAACTGGTGTTTCAAATAAACCAACTGACCAAATCCAAGAATCTGCGTCAGTGCAAATTGAAAAGTGACTCTTTTAGTTAGACTTTTTGATAAGTTCAGGACATAGGATGTCTTCATACAGTCCGAACTTCGAGCATTGCCGTTTTCGGGGCTGTAGGGGGGTGTTAGGAAGAGGCAGAGTGGAGAGGATGACAGGGCCGTTCCCTCGCTCCTAGGCTACTCACTCGGACCCACACTTTCGATGAAGATTCTGCATTTTTAACAGTGGAGGATCTACCGAACAGGCAACGTAGGCAGCTACCTAGGGCGGCAACTTTTTAGGGGCGGCAAAATTTCGAACGTTGATTTCGGATGATTCAGAGTCAGAATAATCATAATTTGACATCAATAATATTCTTCGATAATTTTTATTTTTTTATTTTTTATTAATAATTATATAGTCTGGCGGTGCGTTGTCCTCATGCTATCGATCTGCAGATTGCAAAGTAATAAACTTGGGACATCAAAAGTGAATCCTAGAAGAAAACTGACTTTTATACTATCACTTGAAAATTTCACTTTGTCACCTGCCTCAGGCTTCGTATCAATAAGAGTGGCATATAACAACGTAATCAATTGAAAAATGAAAAAAAAATTCTAAAAAAGAACATTTTAAACATGAAGACCGTTGTACACGCAAATAAACATCTTAGCATGAACGCAAGTAAACTTATCTCAATCAGAAAATCTATTTAAGATTGAGACTAAGGTAATTTGGGTAGGATGCATAACCTTATTAGAATCCCATTCTGTGAGCGAAATAAATTAAAGACAGGTGGACGGTGAAGGCATATTACTAAAACAGCCTAAAGAGAAATCATTGTGTTTATCCTCCGTGAAATACCAAGCTGAACGGACCAACACCTAATTAGACGAAAATTATTTTCGTCCATCGTGGAACATCTATCTGAACAGAATGACATCTGAGTAGACGCAAACCTTCTCCACCCTCCATAAAATATCAAGGTGAACACAGCAGCTGAACTGATGGAACTGTTTAGCATGTGATCGGCAATAGTTTAGTCTGTCAACTGCCAAGAAAGGCTTCCTGTAGTTGATTGGACACATTACTTTATTTTAGAGCATCCGTCAGAAACTGAACAGTGAGATAAAATTAAACAATACTAAACAATGCTTGGTCATTTTCCATGAAGTAGAGGCATGTAAATATCTACTAGTGTATGATCTGATAATTTTTTTGTGAAAAACAAGGTTTGATCAATTTCCACGAAGATCCATCCGACATCTCGTCAATGACGTAGCGTTGCCAATAATTAAGCTGGGTCCTGTTTTCCAGAAGCTGATTACAAATAACGTGAACTTCTTACGAGTAAAGTACAAATATCAGAGGATGATTCCATATTAAACGTACATTACGTTTCTAAGCTGTCCTTACATGTCACAGCAGAGGAGGAACATATATTGGTAGCCATGCCTATGACATCCAGGGCAACATGGAAGGATGATCGTCTGTTGATGTTAAAGCAGGAATATTGCCTATCGCAGGTCTACAGATCATTTTGAGTCTGGTGCAGGCACTAGCGACGCAACTTCAGAGTTGTGCCACCAATCGTATATATGTCTTCGAGGAAGATCCATGCTCGCTGACATCATTGCTGCTAGAAATCAAAGGGCGGGAGACACCGAAATGGTTAGGCACGATTCTCAATGAAATCCTGATGTAGGGATGCTTCACTAAGTCATAACGGCCATGACAAAAATGTGATTACTATATCCATAGTGAACAGTGATACGTGGATGCTGCAACATAGGCTACAACGACTTATCGGCGAATAATAATATACAAGATATATAGACTGTATCAGAAATTATTACTGACCTGGTGACTGGAAGCAAAACCATACAAGAAGCACTCTTACGTTATTGTACCCGAGTTTTAAAGTAGTATAGCTAGGCAAGTTCGGAAGCACCGCAGTCGGTAAAATAGAGATCAGCCGTTTACTGACATCCAGTAAGTGATGAACCGACAATCCCTGCATTACCATCAGTCAGCAAGGAGGGAATCTGCCACTGTTTTTTCGGCTGAGATGCTCTGGAACCCGCCTAGCTATACTACTTTTTAAGTTCACGCAACAATTATGAGAAAAATTGAAACTCAGCCAATGGTCATGCCGCCACAAGTCGTAAACACAACAAACAGGTATGATCTTGCAAGGAGAGCAATACCATTTATCACACAAAAGAAATAGTAGGAGTACTCTAGAATATCAATTAATTGCTAAATTACAAAGAAGTCATCTGCATATCCCTGTTTTCGATTTGTAAATTCAAGCACCAATGACTAGAAGAATCGAAACTCAATGCAAAGTCACACTGAAATGGTGTGAGCCACTATTTCCTCAATACACAACGCAAGTAATGGAGACAGTTTCAATCCAATAAGAAATTCGGTAGTTAGCTCTTGTTAGGGCCACAATAGAACCGATAAAGAGAGATATGACCTCGAAACAATAAAGACGCAGATCACTTACTTAGATCTAACGCGACAAACTCACAGCCACTCTAGAAGCATCAGTTTCATTGCACCTGAAAAATCAAAATGTCTGACTCGTGGATTATACGACAATGTTGAAAAATGTGACCGTTTCTTTGTGTGAACAATGTGAATAGATGCACTGTTTAGATAGTTCAAAAAATTTACCTTTTGCTATACCTCCATGCAAAAGCCTCTTTCGCGCGCCATCAGCAGCCACAGAGAGGAGGCATTCTCCCAATGTGCACGCGCATCACATCCTATTACATCGCATCAGTCTATTAATCAGTCATCTCTCAGAGCAGACAATCACATTGAATTAGCAACTGTGCATAGGTTGAACATTCATATTGCGTTAACATTTCAATCTGTTACAGAAAGTATGTATCAACTCCTACAAAAACGAACAAATTAAAAATAACTGCTATATATGGATAGTCAGTAAGTTAGCAACGACCGCAATTGTTCTCAGAACGATTAATCTCGATGCAGCTGGTTGTACGAGATCATTCAAGTCGTACTTCCCACAACACATGAAAGACGGGCGAAACAATAAATAAAAAAATACAAATCACTTGATGCTGCGTTACGATCGCTTTTTTCAATAGAACCACTTCTAATTTAGCATAAATATTGAATTTAGAATCTACAATTGAACACGGGACTACAAATAGAATTATATCTCAATCGGGCCTTTTCACGACCTCTCCCAGTAAGAGATAAAACCAGATCGAGATATAAAGGTTGAAAACTAGAATCAATAACATGATACATTTGAATAATATAGCAAAAATTGTTGTGTCTTTTGAAGCCTTTTTCTTGTTGGGTTTTGAATATGCCTACAAATAACTGAAATGAAAGGAAGTGTAATTTTTTGAAGATGCAAACCTTTATTATTTCGTGAAGAGCAGCACTTTGTTTCATAAAATTATTGTAAACCATTATAGATTGCAATGTTTTGATTGTGTCCGTGTGAACTCTGTGGAAGATGTGTAAGATATGGAAGATATGGAAGATATGGAAGATGTGTAAGATGTGGAAAATGTGGAAGATATGGAAGATGTGGACTGTGTGAATTCAAAGGATTGTATGGTTTATCTGTATGCTGTGCTATGTTTGAACTGATCCAACTTCTGTATTCAGGATTGGCCACGTTCATAAAAACATCAGGCTTATTTAAAAATCTACGGACTCCTTGTCGTATACTCCCACTAAAAACACCAGCCAGATGACCATGGATTACTAAAGGAGCACCACTATCTCCGCAATTACAGCATAATAGTCCAGTTGTATTCCAAGTACAAATATTTTTATCTGTAATTTGAATCCATTCTTCAGATTCTCGTCGACACTCCTCCTGGCTGATTACGGGTACAGTGATTGATCGTAATATTGTAGGATATGACATTCTGTTTAAAAATAGAAGAGATATAATATTTTTTCAAAGATCTACAGTAAAAATTGTATAAATGATTTAATTACAAAAGTCATTGACCTCTTTATGTACGTTTCGATTTTATTAATTATGAGTATATTTTTCATCTACACTTATACACATGTTATCCAGTAAAATATTCAAGGTAGCCACTGGCCACTCAAGACTAAAAAAGATTTCTGCCTTCGGCGCGGACACATTCGCTAGCAATTTTAATTCGGCCTCTGGGTGTTAAATAAGGTATTGACCTCGCGCTACGTGCTTTGTCTTTGTACTTCATTCATACTTCAAACTTCACACTTTGTACTTGATTGTAGGTTTATTTTTTCCAAAGCTTTCTCAGCGATAATAAAAATTAAGTCGCGAAATTTTCTGCATCATGTTGAACACTATTGTATTAAATGTATGCTTTACTAATTTCCGTACTTTCTCCCGGTATTTCTGTTTTAGGCAACAAATTTTGTCTTTAAGCATTTAATTTTACCTTGTATCGCTTCGCCATAAATTGAAATTTGTTATTTTAATGAAATTTTTCTTGATTAAGATTTAAAGGATGCGTCTTATAGTAGAAAGGCAAGAGCGTTCGTGAATCAAGATTCCTACATTACCGACATCAAGAAGATTCTAAATCTGTAGTGGTTCATGTCCGTGCTAAGCTTCTAGAAAGTTCTCGGAGGCTCCTAATGACGTCACCGAATGATATTGCCCAATTTTGAGAGCGAATTCACGTAAACAGCTTCAAGTGTATTTATTAAGAGAAAAACAAGGATTATTTATTGCTTTCTTATAGAGAAAAATTCATTGAATTCGCGAAACTTGCCAACAACCTTCTAGAACTTCAGGATAAAAAGGTAAATATATTATTAGAGAATCTGAGAAAGAGCGTCCTGTATCCAGAAACCGAAGGATTCGTCATTGCGATTCAGCATAGGGTTGTTAGCACCAGAAATGATCGCAAACACGTGTTACATCAAGATGTGGTTGACCGGTGCCGATTATGTGGAGATACCAACGAATCCATCGAGTGTTGATGGTTGTCGCGTAATGGCTCAAAGAGAATATTCGCACAGACATAATGATGTGGCGGGCATTATACATCAACAACTTGCCCTAAACCTAGGACTCTTAACAGAATAGATGCCTCTCTATATATACATTCCAATTCCCGTTTTAGAAAACGAAGATTACATCTTATATTGGGATGTTACTATCCAGACGGATCATTACATCCGAGCCAATCGACCCGACATCGTGATGCGAGAAAAAAGGTGGAAGAGTCTACATCATCGACATGCATCTCTTCATCCTTTTGTGATTTCGGCTTCATGCAACGTGCAGGCAAGATGCACTGAACATCTTGAACATTTAGGAGTCAGTAAGATACTGGCAGCAGCTCAGAAGGCGGTTTTATTGAACACCTTTCGCATTGTGAGAAATTTTCTAGACCATAAGGAAGCAAGTGACTAAAAACCTGTGGAGTGGCAGACGCTAGCTTCAAGAAAGCATCCAGAGGCGACTGCTGTCACCTCCAACGCTCGCGGCCGATGTGAACGGATAAGAGCGTAAAATAAGAAATCCAAACTACACTATGCTCCTAATCTTGTGCCTACAACATCAATGCATAAATTTCAGACATCGTATTAAATGAACTTATAACAACCTCATCTCATAAGTCAGTCGACTTAATCCGTAGCTATAATGAAATACCGGGTTCACCCGAGAACAAAATTTAAAAAAACATAATAATAATATTAATGGATGGAGCCCATGGTTTAGTTGGGAGTGGCAATTGGACCGAACCAAGGTGACGACCCGGAATATGCTCATAGAAGACCTCAGTATTTAAGAAATCAGGTATCCTTTTTTCGCAAAAACGGATATGAATCTCTTTATCTGGAAGAGCAACATCCTCTAGCGAATATACCACCCGTTCCAGCTAGACCACCTATACAGATAGCCGATAATGCCAACTTAAAAAATAGGAGAACAAATATCCATCAAAAAGTCTTTGTCAGGGTTGACAAGTTAACTGAAGCTAATACTGCTCGACCCCATTTGCTCCCCGAAGATTTTAATATCTGGAAACTGAATTGTGTAGTTTACGAGAAAGCGGTCTTTCTGCTCAGCGACAATAGAAGTAACCATACTTCAGTACACCTGAGTAAGACACGCGAGCATATTGCACACCTTCAGTTGAAAATTAGAACGGCGAAACGGCATGCATCGAATGTTCAGTACGTGATATGCTACATAAAATAAAATGAAACGTTCACTCCATAAGTTAGGGCACTTTCTCGAAACTTAAGGAAAGCAAATCACACGCTGAACAAGTATGAACTGTTGACCATCAAGCCGCACTGGACGCAAAAAATAAGATCTCTTTCAACAGCAAAAGAGCGCCTTGAACGGCGAGTAAAGTGGATTCAGGAAAATTCCACCTTTTCTGCTCATCCTTCCCGTCTATTTAATAAAACGTCATGTGCTATTAAAAATCCACTTAGTCGAAAATAAATTCAAGCCTTTTGGGGCAAGTATATGATGATTTTTATCAGCTAGATGAAGACGGTTCAGATATATCACTTTTTCGTAACTTTTGCCAAAGACAAAGGTTACAAGGTCCAGAGGAAGAGTGTCCACTAATGACTGCTGAAAAAGTGAAGAAAGTTATCGCTAGCACTAAGAATTTTTCAGCACAAGGACCAGATAAAATCAACAAATTTTGGTGGAAGAAGTTCACTTCGACGCACCAACATCTAGCTCGTATATTTACTACTTTCTTAAACGGAGAACAACCTATCCCGCAGTTTTTAGTGGGAGGACGCACGGTACTGATCCCTAAGACTGGAGATTTGCCAAGTCCAAAGATTCACAGGTTCAAAGCCTGTTTAAACACCAGCTACAAGCTTTTCACTGGTGCCCTCAAGAGGGTATAATTAAAGTAAAGAGGGATAGATTAACATCTATCGAGCCGGTATGGAGTGCAATAGTTTAACAACGTGGGTGCAAGAGAGGGCTGGCAGTTTGCATGGAGAACTTGTTAATAGACAGGTGTATTACGCAGGACTCGATCAGACATCGGCGCAATCTGTCCATGGCTTGGATTGATTCCCGTAAGGCATTCGATAACACGAACCATGACCTACTTATCATGCTCCTTGATTGCCTGGAGGTGCATCCAAAAGTAGTGAGATGCACAAAAGAGCTTATGCTCTCGTGGCGGACAAGATTTGTCATAACATCTGACAAAAGACAAGTGACTACCAGTTATATCACATGTAGCAGGTGGGTCTTTCAAGGAGACTCTCTAAGTCCGATACTCTTCTGCATCTCTCTCTATTGCCTCTATCCATTGTGCTTCGAGGCAAAAGCTGTGGATACCCATGTGGCCCTTCGAACTGAAGAGAATCTAAGGTCAACCACCTTTTATACGTGGACGACCTTGAACTCTTTGCTTCTTCAAAAGAGGACCTTATCATCATTGTGACGGCGGTAAATAGGTACTCTAAAGCGATTGGCATGAGCTTTGGACTGGAGAAGTGTGCCTGCATTCACATACACAAAGGAAGACTAGAAACCACACCATCCTGTGACGATCAGAATGTTCAACTTATAGGCTGAAATACCATTTAACATCTTGGTAATGAAGAAACATATACATATCTTAGAATACCGTAAGTGGAACCCCAAAATGTGCGTATGCTAAAAACGGCCCTTGAGAAAAGATATCGCCACATTCTCAGAAAAACTACACGTTTGGTGCAGTGAAATGGAACTTCGATGGATTGAAGCAACTTGATCGAAACACACACAAGATGATGACAATTCATCGAATCTTCATCCTAGATCTTCCGTACCTCGAAAATACCTTTTGCGAGATAAAGGAGGAAGAGGCTTGCAAAGCTTAGAGTTTCTTCACCGAAAAACGGTTGTGGCTACAGCCTGCTCAGTTCTAAAAAGCACAGATTCTCTTATGCGACACGTACATCAACATGAAGTCGTCAATGCTACGGCGTTTCTATACTGCGCTGCAGATAGGGCCGCAGAGAAGCCGGTCTCCCATTTGATTCCAGCGACACTACACATGGCCTAGCATCACTATCATCTCTGTTGCTGAAAAGTCGTGTACAGGAACATGCTGAGAAGCCCCTTAGTGGTAAATTCTGCGGCATTATACGTAGAGAAGAGCTCTCGATGGGTCTGTCCAAGATGTTTCTCAAGTCCGCTGGATTGAGATCGGAAATTGACGGAGTTCTTTTTGCCTGTCAAGACGGTGTCCTAGAAATCTTAGTTGGCCGCGAGCGAATAATGAATGTACCTGTAGGTGATACCATCTGCCGAGCGTGCAAGCAAGAGTCAGAAACACTTGGACATGCTTGCAGTGGATGCTCAAAGTATGCACGCTACGGGTACGCAGAGAGACACAATGCGGCTCTAAAAGTGTTATATTACCATCTTCGGCACGTCTATAGTGTTGATCTGTTGTCCGTCTTGCCATACATCTCCACAACCAAATACAGATAGACGAAGTAAAAACCGAAAGTCATTATCAGGTAAAGGTCTGATCCCACAACTCGCATGATTGCTAGAGAGGGAAGTCTAATGGATTACATTTCCTGGGATAACTCGAATGAATTGACAGATCGATTACGCTTACTGTTAGTGTCTTAAGTAGCTGGAAATCCAAGTCACACAGAGAAATTATGCCAATAATTCAAGAACTAAGAGCCCGTGTGGAAAAATTGTCATGGCGCTAGCTGGGCCCAAAATAGGACAAACTTGGCCCCAAATTGGGAATTTAGATAGGACCAAACCGCAAATGAAACGCCTAACCCGGCCAGAGCCTAACTTACCGACCGACTTGGCCCCAACTTGGTTCATTAGTTTTTCTAGTCTCAGCCACATTAAGATGAAAAATTGTTTTTAGAAATAAAAAAATGAGTAAAAAATGTATAAAGGTAAAATGGTTTATTCAAAAGAAACATTTCAAGTAGCTGAACATTTCAAGAAATCCTTCCAGAACTTTCTAGAAGCTCAGCACGGACATGGACCACTACAGCTTAAGAATCTTCTCGATGTCGGTAAGGTAGGAAAATTGATCCACAAACGCCGAAGCCTATTTACTTCGTATCAAAAAATGGTCAGCAATAAATTTGTAGATCTTTTTTTGGGTGAACAATTTTTGTCTGTGTGTTCTCTTTTCTTATCTTGGATAGTTTGACCGGAAAGTAGAATTTATCATTTTTAATACAATTTTTTAAGATTAAAATACAAACTATCCATGTTATCTAACCATAGTTCCAAGAAAATTTGTAGATCTTTTTGAGATGAAAAATCTCTTACTGTTTTGCGTCAGACTGGAATTACAATGATATATTTTTCATGGACAATAAAAAACTGTGCATCTTATAAAAAATAGTTTTAGCAAAATTTGTAGATTTTTTTGAGTTGAATAATTGTTTTTCTCTTTTAAAAAGCATTTTCGATGGATAAAACCAAAAACGTTGATGAAAAATTTCCTTTATTTTAAAGCTTAGTAAAGTGTGTCAAAGCAAAATCCAATCAAATAATTCCTTAGAATGTTATTGTGTTCAGAGACGATGACAACGACAAACAGGCACCAATGTAAAATCAGGTAAAATCCATTTTTTTTTAAATATTGAGTCTGAAAACGTCGAGATTTGACGAAATCCGT